>JAMKCH010003605.1:0-108541 GCA_023653785.1 Ophioderma brevispina | reverse complement strand
ATAATTTAAACTCTTAGAAATGTGTGTATTCGGTGAGTTATTAAAGAGCTTGGGAATATGTAGGGATAAAAAAGACAAACCTGCCTATAATTTAGACCATCTTTTAAATATAATAAATGATACTTTTACGGTAGGCCTATTTAGTTGGTAGAATGAATGCTGCGTATAATACTGTGAAATTTACAAAGTACAAGATAAATGACGACAAAGCAAAGTACATTTTGCTGTACTTCTATAGTTTACATTCTTAACCACTCAAATGGATAAGGTATATTCTACACACATTAGTGGATGGGGGGGGGGGGGGCTGGAGCCCTACATCCAGAAAATGCATTTCCCATTGGAATAATTCGGCAAAACTCTGCACAGGCAATATATATTGCTCAAAGATATTACTATTAGTGAAACCAAAAAAAATATTGAAATTAGAAATTAGGGGCAAAACAATGGTTTTGCGAGTGCCAATTTGGACTGAAAAGTAGCCATTTTTGCCGCTTTCTCCACAATGATGCACTATACAGTTTAAACAATGGTTTATATGAGTTAAAGGCATTATCAGTGATCCACCCGAAAGAGTCAAAATATTTGAAATTCGCAGGAATAGCTTAAAAGTGAAAGATTAAGTCTGTACAATTCTCATAAATTATCTTTTCCAACTGAAAAATTGACCTAAAATGAAGAAAAAGCAGGGTTCAAGATACGAATCTCCATTCAATTACGCTACGTGTTGTAGTAAGTGTCCGTGCGCGTGCGGACAGTAATGACTAAAATATCAAACTTTGGCCTTATTACGTTGCTTTCGGTCTTATCACTTGCATGGTATGTTAGGACACCTGAACTTGTCACAGACATGGAAATACCAGATTGTTGATGATTTTTTTTTTTGATTTTCTGATTTAGCAAATCACTTATAGTGCCTTTAAGAATAGACCAAATTAATTATATATAACAATAAATTGGGTGCTGGATACTTTTTAGAATTTTTGTGGTGCCCTTTTCTGGACCATGTAATTCCCCATTCTTTTGTACATGGAAATGAATTATCAATCAATCAATCAATCTTTATTTGTTCATCATAGAATACAGCAAAAACAATATGATAAATAATTATGTAAATAATGCAGTACAGTGAAAAATTAATCGTTACAATATTAAGCAAAAATAGTTTGCATACAAGTAAAGATGATTATAATACATTATGAATCAACCTGGATCAAATTACATAATTTTATTATCATTATTATTTTTTCAGGTTTAAAAAAACAGGAAATCGTTGAAATGTGAGTGGCTTTAAATATTAAGAAGTACATAAATTTCTTTTAAAAATACGTAAAATTAACTATTATTAACAACTAGAATGACTATTATTAAAACCAAAATATACACACGTAAAGTATTCAAATCTCACATTCATTTACACACACAAACAGACACATACAACCCAAATTCGCAACACACGTATACACACTAAAAACGCCATTAAGTCAACTATGCACCAACTAAAAATGGGGTCAAAATTATGACCACAGAAAGGGTCATTTCACACGTTTTTGACCACAAAAGTGGTCAATATTTTAACCCCATTTTTAGTCGGTGCATAGTTGACTCAAAACGGGGTCAAAAATGACCCTGTTGTTGAAAATATTTTAGGGTGTATGTGGGGATACACACACACGCGCGCGCCCACCCTCGCAAAGTCCCGAACGGCCCGGTCCCCCCCCCCCCCCCGATTTTCCTTACTGGGCATCTAATTCCTATAAATTAGGTACCACGCAATAGCTTAGAGTTACTCATTTCTATTGGTACCAACATTCGCAATACTCTCTAAAATCCTTGGACTTATTTTTAAATCTAAGAGACTTGTTAGCGGGACAAAACTTTTTGTGGATTTAAAATTAATAAGTCTGTAAAAAGACTTATTTAAAATAAATCCTTAAGATTTACAAACAAATCTAAAATGACTTAAAATAAGCAAATGAGAGACAAAGACTTATTTTCAAATCCAAAAAGTTTTGTCCCGCTAACAAGTCTTCTTAGATTTAAAAATAAGTCCAAGGATTTTAGAGAGTATGAAGTCACTATGACGTCATAAGTTGAAGGAAGTATGAACATAGGGTGGGAAATTGATATTTCGCAATTTTACTGACTCAAAACAAAATGTTTTGTGAATTTAAAAGGCCCATATCTCAAAATGACCAAAATGTCAGTTATAGCTTTGTAATTCTCAGCTCACAATTTTCAATCTACACGTACATGGTCATCCAAATACCTAACAAATAAGCTAATGTCATGTTTAAGATATCAAATTGGGCTAATTTTTTCTCATTTACAACATTTTCTTGGTTAAAACTAACTTTGTCCACAGCAAAAGCAAATTATTTTTTTTCTATTAGTTAGCACGTAGGCCTAAACATTGTCAATTAGATCGGGCAATAAACAACATAGCACGGAAGCCCTTTTGAGTGCTTAAGTGCCCATATATTGGAGATAAAAAGGATTTAAATGCATTTCACCATAATCCCACAACACAGTAGATAAGATATCAGATTGCGTGTACACATCGTTATGTCACCCACTGTTACCAATGTTATTGGGATAACTTGACACAATGTATTATGGGATATTAGTGATTACTCGATTCTTTCACACGTGGCCACTTAGGTGATAATCTTGGAGATTGGATCATGCGATCGATTTCATCATATCCCATAACGCAGTAGATGAGGTATTTTAAGACTGCATCATGTACAGATCATGAAGTAACAAGCTTTAAAACTATATATAGGCCTAACAGCGTTATTTGGACAATTTGTCATAATGTATTATGGGATATTGGATTTGATAACTCGATTCTTCTAACGTGGACATCTCGCAAACGAGCTATGACGTAAGATGTGCGATTTTTCCATTTAGCTTTCGGGGGGCGCAACGGCGACAACCCAAGCAAAGATGTCTTCTTCAAAATACATCATATGTATTCTCCATTGCAAATATCCCTATATTCCCTTATATTATATACAGGTTTATATATAATATATTTACAACAGTAGAAGAAGTCAAAACCTAAAAAGTATGCCTAGATTGCCTCAGCCATTTCACTAATTAAAAATGACACCCCTGCACCAAGTAACGAAGCTGAGAACAGGAACATCTAGCCACTTGAAGTGGTTGAAACCATCTTGGAAATAGGTAACACTTGGAGTTCAAACAACTTACACAGATTTTATTCCTTCTTCAAAAACACATTCTCTGCTACAAGATCTCTCGAAATCACTTAAGAATTCTGATGTTTGGAACATTTTATTCAGATTTCCGATATATTGCATATTGATTCAAATCATATATCTTCTCCTTCTACATCCCGTTTCTATCATCCCTATAGAGTCCTGACAATTTGTGTGGTCGAACCTAAGCAAATAAGTAAAGTAAACAAAATGCTACACTATATAAGACAACTGGACATGACTATCAAACCAATATGAGAGGCATTCGCCCTCATAAATAATCAAGAAAATGTAACATTAAGTTGACAAAGACAATAAGACATCATGATATTCATGATATTGTACATTCTTACAAACACAAGTTTAATGTGTGTAAATCCCATAGGAATGGAGAAAAAAGGGGTGTACTTGCAAAACCTGCCATATCAAGCGTATTTTTCAGTCGATTTCTTTCATTCAATACATGAAAGTATATTAGATGTGTTTTATAAAAACAACAAATCTATGATATAGTTATTGCATTATGGTCAAGTTAATTTTTAATCCTTGCACAATTTTTTTGATTCACATAGTATAATCTTACGTGCAAATTTGATTTAGACTGGAAGAATTCGTAATTTTGTATTTCCTGTCTGTAAGTGGGCGGAAATTACAACACAGTGGTCTATGGAGCACTATGTTACAAACATTTGCTCCCAACATCAAAACACACCATTATAATCAAATGAAATTTCAGAATTAACATTTTTCAAGGATTTCTAGTGAACCGTAAATAAAAAAGAAAGTGCTAGGATCAAGAAATTCAAAATTGAAAAGATTGAAATCTGTGCATCGTATCACTCATTATTAAACAGTGCAGCATGTCAAATTTGATACTAAAATAAACTCCAGAATTTGCAATCAAATATTCCCATTTAATTACAAAAATCTAAAAAGATGATTAGCAGGAAAAATGTTCAGCATATTTCTCACTAAATTGCAGCAATTAAAGGCCAAAGAGAAAAAATGGCAATGTAACGATCTTGCAGTAAATCTTGAGAAGCTTCTCTCACAATTTCAATTTTGATGCGGAAAACATTCCTTGAGATTGATTTCTGTACTACACCTATCCTTACAATAGTGCATGTGAGGACATATGTTTGCAGCATCAATCATTTTTGAGGAAAATCATTACAAAATTCGAATCGGTCATCATCAAAAACCTCTGCAAACCTGCTACTTTATAAAAAAGCAAATATATGCCAAAAATATTTAAAAAACAAATTTGACCACGTAGCTACACTGTGGCAGTGCATATAGCCGTTGTGTACACTAGCCATCTATGCGTGAAAAAAAAGGATCCTTGGCTGTGGAGTGTACGTCTAGTTGGGTATTCATGTCCTACTCCAGTGGTATCCATGGCTTGAAAAAATGTAAATTTCCCGGGAAGATAGTTGCATTTCTCACAGATTTCCCGTTCTATCTTATGTATGAATTTCCCTCCAAATGGCCAAATTTCCCTCCAAATGGCCAACTTTTCTGGGAAGGAGCTTCCCAAATTCCCCACTTTTTCGAGCCATGGTAGCTGCGTGGTAAAGAAATTGGCCGTGTACCCGCATGATGTGTCTGTATTTTAATTGGGCACCCTCACAAGATCAAAATGTGCTGATGCGTGGGTGCATCATTGTCTGATGAACTAAATGAAATGTAGCAAAATACAAGGTAAGAAATCTATTGAGTGTCTAATCTATATGAAATTACTATTATGACACAATATTTGGGTGCTTCAAAATCTCTTGTTGCACCTTTAATTTTACACAGTACTCTATGGGATTGCAAAATCACTTTTTTAGCTCTCACGTCAAAACGGGTTGAAATATTGGCTCAAAACTTTACAGATGGGGTTTTGGGGTGGCTTATAGACTTAAATTGGGTCATCCCCTTTTAATTTACCTGTTACACAGTCTGTGTTTAATACTTGTTGATCAAAGACAATCAAGATAACAATTTCTCAAGAATATTTCAAGCAAGTCTTCTGTCATCATTTCCTTCCAGCTCTGATTACAGCCTTCATGAAGATTTTACCTGTAGATGTATGGATCGGTTTGTGGGCTAATGGTGGTGATGGTGATTTAACATGGATAGATTCAGGATTAAGATATGGCTATGAGAATTTTGCTAGAGGTCAACCAAGTCTGAACCTGGTAAGATCTTGACGCCTACATAGAAAATTATTGTAACAAGTTCAATAGGCAGAACATTTGAAATTTATATTGTGATAAGTTTGGTACTATTTTCCACATTAGTAGTGGCCATATTTATTTATGAGTGCAATGGAAAGAATAATTTCATGAGTTGAAAGATGAAATCGAGGGTTGACAAACAGAAGGACGTAACTCACTTTTTGGTGATTTTGATGTTTTGGTACCAAAAAAATCTGTAACACCTACAGATTCTGAAAACCATGAACCCTTATGTCAAGTCTACTTCCTATTGCCTATAAAACAAAATAACACTTCACCACATCTCAATGGTGCACACTTTGTTTACTAACAGAAAGCCTTAACTCTGAGTTACGACCTTCTGATGGTAATTGTATTTGGCCAAACATGAGTTGAGGCTTCATAGCTTGCACAATTGCCAGAATTGCAACAGCTTTTTAGCTCCATATCCCGCTTATATTGATGTTTTCTTTTAAAACATTCCAAAGGGATGACATGCTTAAACATCGGATTGAAATAATGTGTCAATCATAGGCATGATTGAAGATGTAACTCACAGATTACCGTTTTCAGTTACCGTCAGAAGGACGTAACTCAGCACTTCAGAGAAATATTAAAGAATTTCTTTAATTCTGCTGTTCATACATTATTCTTTGTTTACTAAAGTTTATATAATGTTTGCTTACAGTACCATATATGAGCTTTATGAGATATTTACATTTTGAATAATGAATAGATTTGCTTAGTAGAAAATATTAAACATCACATTTCTCAAAAGCAGTATTTTTGAGTTACGGTTTTCTGATTGTCAACCCTCAAAATGTAATGCCTTGTTGAATGGAACATTTCATCTTTCAACAAATTAAAATATTCTTTCCATTGCACAAATGAAAAACATTCATTATTTGTATTTTATAACATCCTTGTCATTAAACGGGTGTCCCTAAAAATATGAAAATTCTGATTTTTGCACTGGTGTAAAGCTCTCTATCAAAAATATCCCCATCGAACCCACAACCTTATGCTTCTGAGGAGAGCGCTGATCCAGTTGCACCACATGTGCCCATTATGATAGCAGGCAAATTCAAAACCATGTTTAAGGTTGTCTTTTGTACTTGCTTGTTCAATAAACCTTCAAAACATTATCGGTAGGTGATCTACAACCGACCAAGTGCAAAAATATCTCCTCCTGTCACTTTAAAAATGTTGAAGTTGTTCTGCAAGATTGCAAAATTCTTACAATATCTGCTCATTACATGATATTTCCAATATAACCTTTGAGTAACCAATCAAAATAGACCTGCCATATATCTGTACAAACATTTTAAGTTTTCTTACCACATTTCTGATTGGGTTATTTGGTGTATCTAGCCAATGTATAACCAATCAAATCGGTCGGTAGATCTCAGGGGGTTAAATTGTCTACTGCTATGAAGATTAAGTATGAAAATGCATGGTTCTTGAATACTCCAATGAACTCCAGCCCTGATTACTGAACTTGGGGGCTTAGGACCTGATTTTGTCTCACAAAGTAGGGTCTTAGGAAATGAAATGTTGAGAAATTTGCAGGCTTGGGAGCTGTAATTGGCTAAAAGTGAGCTGTCTGAGGCAAAAATTTCCTCAAAAGGGGACCTTAAAGGCTGACTCAGAGATTTTGAAATGTAGTAACTTTTTTGCGTATTTATTAACATTGTTGACTAGAACTAAAGATGTCACCTAAAATTCCAAAGTTAGTATAGAGATGAATCCGATTTTTTGTTTTGATGCAGTAACCATTTGTGTATTCTTATTCATTGGTTGGGATTTAGTATACATACTTGCAATGTCATTAATGGTTGCCTATCTAATATGAAACAATATTAGAGAGTGTGTCGTCATGCAAGGGTATATGCACGCGTGAAAATGGTTCTGCAGTGTATGCAGCTAGTGTGGTCTGGTTCATTTTGGACAGTGGGTGAATAATTTTGCCTTTTTTAATTAATATAATTGAAATATGAAATATTTTCAGTGATTAGAATCACAAAAACTAAATAAGAATGAGAATAAAAGATAGGATTTTAAGACATTGTCTTTTAAGGTGCGCACACTCAGTCGTGCATCTAAAATGCTTTTGAGTCAAGCGATTTTATTGCACATCTTGTTAAAAGCCGGCTGCGAGTTTTCTGCCTTCGTGAGCTTACTCCCAATTAGTTTAAGATAATTCTGACTAAATATGACTGACTCTGTTGCCGACTTAGGTTCTACATTTGTTACTGATACGTGTGACTGTTCGTGCATGCCCAAGTGTACTCTCCCTAGTCTAGACTAGAGATCCCTTTCAAAATTAAAAAAGTAAAAATCCACTCTCATGCTCTGTCGAGGTTCAAGGCCTGGGTGATTAATTCACTTGAAAATTGATACACTTGAATGATAACATCATGATAATTTGATTAAATCTTTCGTGACAGTCTAAAATCTAAAAAGTATATAACTTGTTACTAACTTGATTGCAGTAATTAACAATGCTTGTGCTACACCTGAATTGAAAAGAAAGAAATATATATGCATGAGCTTTAACTGCTTCTGGACCCAACTCGGTTGTTATATATTCAGCCGGCCCTGCTTGCTATGCTTTGTAAAAGCTCGTCTCCAAAAGTTAAAGGGGGATGGCCCGATTTAAGGATATGAAGTTTTCATCTTGATAGATTGGCCTTCACTCAAAAACCCCATCTGTAATGTTTTGCGCCAATATTTCAACCCGTTTTAATGCGAGAGCTAAAAACGTGATTTTGTAAGCCCATAGAGTACTGTGTAAAATTTATATTGGTCGACCAAAATGGGTCACATTTTCGCTCATAACTTCCAAACCAAACATCCTTTGGCTCTAAGATTTCACTGAGTAAATGAGAATAGTAGCTTTCTTCTGATACCAAATTGTTGACCACTTCCGGTAAAATCTGGGGCTTCTTGGGACGAGACTATTAACGATCGGGCCATGGACCTTTAAGAACTTTTAAAAAGCCTGGCCTTCTACAGCTCCTCAAGAAGCCAAGAAGAGCTTTTTAATGCTCCTTTGAAAACTTTAAAAGATGGTGTCTGATTTGTTTTGCTTATCTAATATGTTATATTGGATGGGTAGTCCAATATTTTGAGCAGTGGATGCTGGTGCACTTTATAGCAGTACCATAGGATACTGTGTATAATTTCTGGATGCAGAATTTTGTTACAAAGTTGTGATTTTCTATATGAAGGACAACAATTTGAGCTTTGCAATTTCACACAGTGATTAGTATATATGTGGACAAACATCATATGTATGCAAAAAACATGATTTGTCAGAAAATTGAGGGCCATACACTATGTGTCCAGGTCATCCAATGTAATAGGAAATACCTTCCTGTATGTGTGTGTATTATGTACCTGTGTATCAAACTTTTGGTATACACTTTTGGTTAAAATCTTGTCTAGTTTTTTAATGCAGTGATGGATGAAGTTCATACTTGGTTAGCAGCAGAATGATTTTCAAAGTGGAGGGACCTCTTGGCACTTTATCTGAGCGATTTTCAATACTTTACTATCGTTTTCTCATCCAGCATGATAAGCCTGTATCATCAACCAATTTTGAAAAGTGGGGGAGGCCAGGCCCCTCCACTTTCAAAAATTGAGGGACCACCCCCCAGTTCCGCCGCTACTGTACATGTACTTGGTGTGCTTATACATTGGTACAAGGGTTGCTTATATAACAGATGAGGATGTGAAAGTCATTCAGGGGTCACTTAGGGTCATTATATTGATCTACACATATTCTTTGACCACATAGTCAGACAACCTATTTGGGGACCACTGTCCTTATTTTTGAAAATGTTCATGCTCCCAGGGCATATAAAATATGGTATTTCCAAATTCAAGTGGGCTGTTAGTTATGAAATATATACTCCCTCTGTAGAAGATATTACCTCATTTCAACCAATATTCATATATAAAATTGGATCGATTGAGTCCAAATTCATTGGACGGGGTATGAGTTGCAAAAATATTGGGCAAGATGCAGTCGAGCCCAATATTTTAAAACTCATAGTGAGACCAATAAATTTTGGGCATAATCATCCGTGTTTCGGATCCGATATTTTCAACACTTGGACTCCTCAAAACATGATAATCAACATAATCTGTCCAGGATGCCATAGGCGATAATCATGTCTTCAACCAATTACAATAAAAGACAAGAAATCATATCCTGCAAATATGCATAAATTATATTATTATCAGTGAGACTTTCATAATCAGCAATAAAAAAATTTCATTACTATCTCTTTTTCACACTGATTGCTTGTCATCTTCTTTGCCACACAGACCGAGGACATCTGCATTAAGATGTTAAACGACCCAGCAAACCCTGGTGAATGGTACTCAGTCTACTGTAGTGATCAAAATTCCTACATATGTCAAATGCCACCGGACCCAAAATGGGATCCCAATGCTCCGATAGTAAGCCGCTGTACAGAACCAGGTTACCAGTCTTACTTTCTGTCCTGTTACAAGTTTGTCACTGATGTCGCAACGTATGCAGATGCCAAAGCCGCTTGTGAAGCCGAGGATGCTGTATTAGCCTCCTTCCCAGATCGATACGAGTTGGCATTTGGCGAGACTGTCATGCATTACAACAAGTTAGATGGTATATGGCTGGGTCTGGAAAGAGATGATGTAAGTATATCTTCAAATTTGCCTTTATTGATTACATTGCCAAAACAGGGAGAATAAAAAGGAAGATACCAATTAATTTTCGACACATGTATACGAACAGTATTATTTCATCAGTGTCCGTGTAAATGTTGATAACATTGAAAGACGACTGCCGAATTTGGCGCCTCCACGAAAATGCAACTCCAGCACCATAATTGATCGTAATCAATTTTCTGGCTCTGTATTCAGTCATGATATCATCCGAAATGTAAGATGTTTTTAAAATTACATCCCCTAATATCTTTAATCAGTTAAGCAGTTTAATATCCCAAATGCCCAGCAAAATGACGCACGTACGCTATGGGCGGCGCCATATTTTATAGTTTTTGTAGATCCTCTTCTGTAATTGCAGCACCATGTGATTATACCGAAAGCGTACAAGAACTCAACAAACGTGCGATTTCCATGTTTCCATAGAATTTGGAAATTATTTAAAGCAGCAGTATATGCTGTATTTTTTTCTGACAGGGGATAATTTTGGTAAAAATTTGACTTCATTAATCCTAATACTAAAAAAATATGTTAGTTACTTTAGCTCAACTGTACCAAGACCCAGGTGCCACAGTCGGGAAAAGAACTGGCGCCTGGGTCCCATTTTTTTGTCCCACCAGGCACAAAAAGTCGGGGACCATAGGGTAAAAATCGCCCGGCATCCAGCTAATAAAAATCCTGTGCTCTGGTCAGCAAAGGTGATCAAATTACTCAATTTGTATTTTTTCTACCTAATAAAACAATATCCATGATGGGATCTCTATGGGCATTTTACTGTGAAACATGCCATAATTATGTAATTTTCCCCCTTAAAGGTGCTTGTTCCGATTTTTGTGTATCATGTTTTCTGTTCCCACTGTTTTCTACTTGATACGCGAGCCTAACACTTGTATATGCTGACCACCAATTACCGTGGGAAACTAACTTGCGGTTTTGATGCTAGATGCAATCATACAGAGTGCAATGCCCTATTCACTACTGTGCTAATATTGATGGTTTACCATAAAAACGACAGTTTTTGGTCAATATCTTGGAAAAATAAATGGATTTGGATGCTGAAATTGCAGGAGGACAATGAGAAAAATACAGCCTTTCAGCTGATATCAAAATTTGATGCTACTTCCGGGTAAATCAGGGGGTCCCAAAGACGATCGGAACAAGCACCTTTAACACTTTCCCTGGACCCGTGCTAGGCAAATTCATGGGCCTCACACACCAGGGACTTTAGGGATAAAGATTGGCAATTATTGACCTCCCATCGGCAAACATGTGTGAGCACGCGATCTGATATCGGGTTGCAGTTTAATTGAAAAATGGCCTTGAGGCGAGACACTGGCGAAAAAAACTGTCTCACTAGATTTGAGTAATGGTTCAACTTGACTGTGCTAAAACAATGGAACCACTGAAGCGAATCTGGGGAAAGGATTAATTATCACTTACGGTTATTATTATTATCATTAGACCATCTTATTTTTATTATTAGGCCATATTAATGTTATTATTAGGCCATATTATTATTACTATTAGGCCATATTATTATTACTATTAGGCCATATTATTATTATTAGGCCATATTGTTTGTTCCCACCTCATAAATATTTTTGCAGTGCCTGCCAATTATGCCATCAATAAATACCAGCAAAGCCTACTTTTGTTATTTTTGCAGAATGGGCAATATAAGTGGCTCGATGGTTGGCCTCTTACCTACACAGACTGGTATCGCAACGAGCCAACTGAAAATGGATGCGCAGCTATGGAACTAAATGGATGGGTAGATTTAGATTGTGGAGAAATGCATGAATACTTCTGTAAAACAACACAAGGTAATGTTAAAAAGGGTCATTCCATGCCAATTCAACAAATCGAGTACACCATCACCTCATGAATTTCTTTCTCTTTTGGTTTATTGAAAGATATTCATGAGAAACTACAATCCTGAAAATTTGAGCTCTGTACCTCTTTTCGTTTTCACGCTACAGCAATTTTAAATTTGAGGGGGGGTCAACTCAAAAACATGTACTGGTGTGAAATTCAATATTCAGATGGCCATAAGTAAAGAACTACATCCTTCAGATCCTTTAAACTTGGCATTCTGGATTGTCTTTTGCTGCAGATTGCAAATATGTGATCAGAAAAATGGTTTGGGGGGCACTCAACTTTTTTCAGGTAGGATGTGCGGCCCCAATTTCCGAACTTGGGGGCTTGGGAACGGATTTTTGTCTCCAAAAGTAGGGGCTTGGGAACTGAATATTTTTGGTTTTTGACCGGAAGTTCCCCCTTAATGACCTTTGACCCCCATGCCGAGCACAACATTTGTGAAGGGTCTTAAGCTGCTTTACGAAAATTTTGGAATTATACTTCTTGACCTGCCTACAATGCAAAAACACCAATATTGAAAATAATTATGAGACTTCATTTTTCACCCCAAATGAGACAGTCGAGGTACCCTGATTGTAAAACAACCCTTAATTAGAGATGAGATTTTTTTGTTTTGGCCATTTAAGATGTCATAATGAATGGATGTCAATCTCATCTTTTATTCGCATTCTTATTTAAAATTGTGTAATTTTGGCTTTTTATCAACATAATTTGTGAAAAATATTGTTTACACTCATTATTTTTTATTCATTTAAATCAAGGGTTCTCAATAGGTAACCCGGGGCCAATTCCAGCCCACCAACCATTGATTTTTGGCCCTTGACTTGCTCTAAAATATAAAGGGAAACTTTAGAATTCAGGTGTATTTGGCCCCAAGAAGGGAACTTTCAAATGTGTTCAGCATTCACTGGTCCTTAGCTAATATAATTGAGAATCCCTGATCTAAAATAATTGCACACCTCTTGAAAACAAATGTTTCAATCCAAGGAACCAAAGTCATTGCTTGGTGATCATCACGCTGCGTAAATTGCATTTGCGTACAAACATGACATGCATGACACGATATAAATGTGCCGTTTGCGCGTGCCAATTATTCAACTACACTGCACAATTGCTGCACGCACTATCCATCTATTACCCATTAATGGTTGGGCGGGGCTTTGTTCTAAACCAATCAAATTTCTTGTTAACATGATAAACTATGCCCACTGAATAAGAACAGCAGGTATTAGAGAGGTTTAGAAAACTTTGGTAGAAGAGAAAATGAACAACAAATGCTTGACATTTGAGTGCCTGTTTCAGAAAGATAAGGAGAAGAGAAGGAAAATAAAGGCACAAGAAAATTATGATTTGTATTTTTTGCATTTTTGTTTGCAGAGGTTTTACCAACTCCTGATCCCCCTGGCTTTGGGTACTGTGATCCTGAATGGGTTCGTTGGAATGACTCATGTTACCGTTTCCCAGAAACCATTGCTGCTGAAGACTGGGATACTGCCAATTACATCTGTCAGAGCCAATACGGAGGAAGCACCCTGGCCAGTGTCCATTCAGATGATGAAGGATTGTTTCTGAGGTCTCAGGCTACAATAGCTTGGGGTTCACCGTACACTTTCTGGATTGGTCTGGAATTAGCAGAAGACGGTAAGGGATGCACCAATTGATGATAAGATGAAAGGAACAAATTTTGCTCTCACTGAGGAGTAAATAAAAACACCTCAAACCAATTCTGTAGAATGTGTACTTAAAATGTTTAGATAAAAACATCTTTGCCAATTTCAAAACTGAGTGTGATCTGCATGTACAGGTAAGATTTTCTGTACATGGGACCGATGACTTAACATCCCATCTTATCAAAATTGTGTGATAGGCATATACAGGTATGACTCTCTGTACATGGGACCGATGACTTAACGTCCCCTCTTATCAAAACGACTGTGATAGGCGTATACAGGTATGACACTATAAACATGGGACCGATGACTTAATATCCCCTCTTATCAAAATTGTGTGATAGGCATATACAGGTATGACTCTCTGAACATGGGACCGATGACTTAACATCCCCTCTTATCAAAACTGACTGTAATAGGCATGTGCAGGTATATGACCCTCTGTACATGGGCCTAATGATTTAACATCCCCTCTTATCAAAATTTTGTGATAGGCATGTACAGGTAAGATTTTCTGTACATGGGACCGATGACTTAACATCCCATCTTATCAAAATTGTGTGATAGGCATATACAGGTAAGATTTTCTGTACATGGGACCGATGACTTAACATCCCATCTTATCAAAATTGTGTGATAGGCATGTACAGGTAAGATTTTCTGTACATGGGACCGATGACTTAACATCCCATCTTATTAAAATTGTGTGATAGGCATATACAGGTATGACTCTCTGTATATGGGACCGATGATTAACATACCCTCATATCAAAACTGACTGTGATAGGCATGTGCAGGTATGACTCTCTGTACATGGGACTGATGATTTGACATTCCCTCTTAACAAAACTGACTATCAAAAAAATTGTGTGATAGGCGTATACAGGTATGACTCTCTGAACATGGGACCGATGACTTAACATACCCTCTTATCAAAACTGACTGTGAGAGGCATATACAGGTATGACTCTCTGTACATGGGACCAATGACTTAACATCCCCTCTGATCAAAACTGACAGTAATAGGCATGTACAGGTATGCAGGGCTGGAAAAAATGCCAAATTTCCCTGGAAAACAATCAAAGTTTCCCTCCAAGGTTTCAAAATTCTCCTTCAATTCTTATGTATTTCTTTATTTGCATGACAAAAATTTCCCTCCAAATAGTAAAATTTCCCGGGAACCAGGTTCCCAGTTCCTGCACTTTTTTCCAGGTTTGCAGGTATGACTCTCTGTACATGGGACCAATGACTTAACATCCCCTCTTATCAAAACTTACTGTGATAGGCATATGACTTTCTGTACATGGGATGGATGATTTAACATCTTAAAATCCCCTCTTATCAAAATTGATTGTGATACACATGTACAGGTATGATTCTGTACTTGGGACCAATGATTTAACATCCCTTCTTATCAAAATTGATTGTGATGTGCATGTACAGGTATGACTCTGTACTTGGGGCCAATGACTTACATCCCCTCTAACATATTTTTAATTTAATTTTGACAATTTTATAGATGATTTAAATCTTGAGAAAAAAAATTAAAACAAAATGTTTTTCACAAATTTGTCAATTTTTTGGCAATTTTGCACAGTGCCAAAGTCCTTCACTGCACAAATTCTAACATGGGAAATTTTCATATCATTGTGAATATCTTAAGAATGCCTTGGCAAAAAAATGAAAATAGGCATGCATGTTTTTACCACCATTACCCACACCCCTCTTAAATTTTCTGCAAAATAAACCAGGATGCCGTAGCTAATAATACTAGTTACCCTAAGAAGCTCACAAAGTAGTGGTTGGAAAAATTAGAAGCAACTGATTTTGTTTTTTGTGAAAAAAATTCTCACATTTCTGTCACCATATTTTTTTCCACAGGTTATTATGATTGGAAAGATAATACTCTGCTGGACTATCAGAATTGGAGGATTAGTGATGGGCAACCGGATATTAATGCCAGATGATGGAGAGGCTGTGCCTTCATGCCACCCGCTAAACACAGAAGGTTTTGATGAGGTTTGGAACTCAAGCGCTACTACTTCTGCACGAGGCCCCTTAATAAGTCTGTATTCAAAGGGGTTACCTGATCATGGTCTGCTTTTTTACATGGTGTTTGGTCCCCTCCTCAATATGAAAGCAAATAGAAATAATCGGGAACTTGAACTCCCAGAGGCTCAATACAATGTCTGTTTAAGTGTGGGTCGTCAGGGTACTGCAAGCAACTTTTTTTTTTTTTTTTTGCCTAATATTAAAACCTGGTACTTCCACCCTTGTGCATTTTTTTTAATTAAAAACGCATAGGCCAAAAAACAAAACAAGTTGTCTCAGAAGACCGCAGCACATTAGGTTTAAAATTGCTTTTTGACCGCCCTAATTTTTTTTAAGGTTGTACTCTAAATTTTTTTTGTAACAAAATCGACAAAAATGAAAATTTGGCTGCTAAGCGGCCGAACAATTGAAAAGGTGGGCCAAAAATGCATTAAAAAAAAGAAAAGTAAAAACCGCCTTTCGCATAGCAAAAAGCATTGTTCTAAAAAAAAACGCATTTCGCATTGCGATTTTTCACATTTCTTCGAACAAACTTTTTTTTTGCCTTAGGGCCATATTTTTTTCTGGAATCCATCTGGTGGACTTTTGGTACATCTTACGTGCTAAGGTCTTCACGTATGTTTTTGTATTTTATATTATATATTCCTTGCCACTCTCTTATCGCTTACAGTGAAGATCATGCTGTCCAGCAGGATGGTATTTGCTGTACCAGAACTTGTTTTCTTTTCTTGTTTCTTGCTTTCGGGATACGCTCCAAATACGCATCTGTCAATTCTACGATGCCGAGGCACAATGTGCAGAGAGTCCTGGCGGCCATCTCGCCTCAATCATTATGATGGAAATCAACAGTAAGTCTGTAAATATTGGCACTTAATGCTTGTTCTCTTAACCCCCTGGGCCTACCACTATGATAATCTGTCTCAGTGGGCTCATTACAGGAACACAACATAGTAGCCCTCTGATAACCAATCAAAATAGTGCTTCTATGTGTAAACTACTGCCATTGTTATCGTCATCTCTTGTTTATCATTACATATATTACCTTCCCAGTGGAACCAATCAAAATAGTGCTTAGATAATGATAGACAGTCATCAGGTAGGGTCCGGTGTTGGAATCAAGGACATATTTTGAAGATCAAGTTTGCCCTAATTTTACACTTAAAGGAATAACAGCACATTTTTTGAAGAGGCCCAATTTTTCAAAATTGTGGAGATTTTGGCACATTTACATTGGAAAATAATGGCTAATAAACTACACCTTAATTGTAAAATTTCAAAAATGTGTATGTGTATAAAGACGGAATCTTGTAATTAGAATGCATTAATAGTTGGCGATTATCCCGATAATAATTCAGCGGCTGCTGGAACGGCCTTCCAATATGAAATAGCCGGGAATATCGCCATGTACATGTCCATATGTACATGTAATAGTTTTTCCATTAGTTCAGGCAAGTCAAGTTAAGAGGTCATTTGGAGGTGGCACTATTTTCTAATGGAGCATGACAGAAATTTGGCGTTTCCCAGCTCTGGCCCCTTAAATTCATTTGGGATCTCGATTTTAATTACAACTCGCTTCTTTTTACAAATCGCAACTTTGAGTTTACAGACAATTTCCAAATTTTAAAATTGGGGGCACTCTTTTCAAAAACGTGCTATAGTGCTGTCTGTAAAACACTCGATGAATGTTTCAGAAGGTTTTGTAATAAGGATATGTACTACAAGAAAAAGTCTTGATATTGGGTACAGACTAATGATCAAGTGTGCTCCCTGAGGTCTCACTATGAGTTCAATATGCTCATCCACCAAGGACTTAGTTCAGTGTGTTTGTTACTTGTACATACATTGACATGAACTGGCCATGTGTGATCGGGTACTTATTTATATTTTATTATATTATACCCAAAAACCAGGGACATATTTTCATAAATACACTGTGATGAGAAAGGTACTTAATGTTCCAAGGGAATTGAGAATTTTCTAGCTCATAGTGTACAAAGGACATAGCACGTTTATTTTTTTAATATATTCAAGGGTTGCAAATAAAAAGGGAAACACTCAAAATCTCATTAACACAGATGTAACGACCGATTTTGAATTTACAATCAGTTAGGAGAATCGCATATTACACTCTCATTAGAGAACATCTCCTGGAGAGACCCCATTTGAAATGGCATGATTTCAGGGTCAAATTCAAACTGAATTTACATGTAGAATTTTCATTTGTTTAATATTCATTTTATTTATCCACTTATTACATTCCGAATGATCCACTATGCATTTTTGTTCTCAAAAAGGCCGTCAGCACCCCTAATGCCACATTAAAACAATTTCGGTGCGCCCATGCCTAGTAGCGTCCCATGCTAGCATCGGCACGCCCAACAGATGAATCTCTCTGGCGTCCAGAATCCTTTGCTCTTTTTTGTGTCTCCGTTGGGGCAATCCATGTGGAATTTTTAATGGGGGATAATTAACATAATATTTTCCCCTTTATATCGCCGATTTATCGGCGAGTTGTTTATGTATATAATATCTGATAAACACATCTACCTCTACTACTACGGTCTTCGTAGGCTTTTGGATGAGATTATGTGGTGCACGTTTGGATTTTTCTTTATACCGGAAATCCTGAAGTTTGCTAAGGCGTGGAATTCGGAAGATTTATAAGGAGTGTATTTTGAACGTTAACATAAGTATCAGATATAATTAATGTATTAGCCTTCACATTGTTGCCACGCGAGCCTCAGGCCGTTTTTCGCGTTGCTCGTACTGCGGGTGTTAGGTGGGCTTATTCCTTGGCCATGTTTAGCTCCCCCCTTTGTCCACCCTAGACCTCCAGGCATGTTTTGGATATGTCCCTGTCTCGGTTCTGCTCCATTGTCATTATTATATTTATGTTCGCCCTTTTCTAGATCCTGCGGTGCAAACCATGTCTTGTGTTTTCACAGGTACTACCAGCTCGTGCCGATTAATCTCAAATTTTTCTCAGTGTGCCCTGTGTCTCTGTCAGCCATCTTGTCTCCTTGGCCTTATTCTCCTCTACCCTTTTGGAACTCCCTTCTCGGTGCGGGTCATCCTAATCGTATCTACCGTTACAGTATGGGTTTTACCTTTGATGTTGCGAAGGCAGGAATCGCTTCGAAGATTGTTCTGGATTAAGAGTTCCTCAGGCAAGGACTAGACCCTCATGAATTGTTGTGGGTGCAGAACGTTCAAGGATAGACCTGGTAAATTTCACAAAGGGTAGACAGAATTGGAATTCCAGAAATTCTTTGATGAATGGGACGTGTATGGAAGAAGTTAAAGAGTCTAAGGCCAATGCTAAAACGGCCACATCTCAGTTCAGGGCATCTCCCTCCTGGTCGTTCACCGGTGAATCTTCTACCTCTACCACTCAATCTAGACTATACTTCAGAGCAGTCAAGTTCTATCGTTGATCTAGCTTCCAGACGTTATTTACTCTGTTGCTACAGATGCTATTAGACATTTATATGTCAAGTTCGTCCCGCCACTTTGCAGTTGGTGATTATAAGGGCCGTTGATTTATTGTCAATCAGAGTGGATTAAGTGATTACTTACGATTAGCTGGTCAATCCACCCCTTCAATTCATGGTGAATGGAAGATTATCAACGTTGATAGCCCTGACGGTGCCAGTCTCAAGACGGGTCCAAAGAAAGCCGCCGTGGCCTATTAAAACGGTTGCAATTCACTCCAAGTGCTTTAACGGCGTCTCAGGTCCTCCACCAGCCTATAGAAATTCTGCCTCAATCCATTGATAATTCACAATACTTGAGAAGTCAGTCTGGCACTTTTATCTGTGGTGTGAAACTTAAAACAACCTCAGTCCACCGGCGTCCGTATTGTTGCAGTTGATTAAGAACTGAGGGCGACTCCCGTAGCGGCAGTGAAATGTGCCAATCGGCTTTGTTAAGACTTATTGATGCTGAAATGGTTATGAATAACGTAACCCCTGGGGTACTCCGTGAGCTGGGCGGCTTTTCTCCCCCCCTGTCGTGGTTTCTGGTTTCTGCGGCTGGGTGGCCTGTGTGTGATGATGTTATAGACGTAATTAATGAGTAATAAATGATAATTTTATTATCAGCTCTACACCTCTTGACGTCCTGTATTTCGTACCGTAGCTATGACTCATTATGTTTGCGGCGGGGTCCGCCAATGTTCCCAGAATAATAACCGACGGGTCATGAGTTTATGTCGAGGAACATGAGACTTTTTTGTATGGTGATGGCGGAGTTAGATATTCTTTCAATGAAGACAGAGTTTTTTTCCCTCTTGGCTTCGAAGGAAGTTAGTGTTTTTCATGCAGAGATTTATTACGATTAGGAGATTTAATTTCTCCTCTTCTTCCAAGACTACAGTGGTTTCCGGCCACCAGTCCTGTCCACCTGGTCAACTTTCGGGCGTCTTCCGTGGATTCTCCGGTTGTGACTTATTCTATCTAATCTAGATCAGAAACCGCTCCTTCGCCTCCGCCGATTCAACGTCGTGCCGCCATCATGTTTCTCTTTCGATTTCAAATTATTACTAACCACTTCTCCATCGGGTCAACCGTCGGGGTCTCACCTTAGCGCTTCACGGCATGTTTACCGTCTCCTTCCGTTCAAGTTAATCGACTAGCCGTCGTCGTAAGATTCCAATGAGTTCTTCTCCATCTGTATATTCATTATCTGGTACTATGAAGGATAAGGATCGATCTACGTACTTCCTAGACATCGCTCCCCCCTTCCAGGGGTCGCAGTCCACTACGCCAGTCTTCCAGCGATAGTCTCCGTAGACGATGAGTTCTTCTTGAGAGAAGTGCGAATTTAGACTATGATGAATAGATAGTCTTCTTAAGAGAGGCGTCCAGTCTTCACTGCCGACGTTCTCCGGAAAAAAAAAAAAACAGGGATTTTTTTTTTTTAAAAATTTAAATACTTTCTCCTCTACACATACAAAAGTCTGAACACAAGTCGTTCGATGTCATTAAGATTCTTCTAGCCTGACGATCGAAGATCTAGAGGCTCTCCTTCAGGTAGTCTCACGTCTGGATCAAGTTCATGATTGGAAGGATTCTACGGGGTTCTAGGTCACATAGTGGAGAGATTTTTCTCCTAGCTATTAGAACAAGTTTCTGATCAGTAGACAAGGAACAGTGGCTTCTCTCAACGTATTAATTAGACAGAGAAACGTTCCTCTAGTATAGTATGACAATTGGCCTCTAAGAAATGATGCCTCCAGTTAAAAGAGTCGAAGTTGAAGATTGGTCAGTCATTAGTTCAGGCCTAAAGAGGATGATTTCTACAAGGCTAGAGTTAATCAAGTAACTCTATAACCTGTGATAAGGGGAAGTCGTTTCACACCATGGTGTACTGAATTCTGAAGTTGTTACGTCTGATTTTGGTTGATAGGATATCTATCCTCTCATGACTCTTACAAGTGACTCATCGTAACAAAGAAAACAATCCTCGGTGTCAGCTCCTAGTGATACATTCCAAGTTAAGATCATTAAGGCTTCTCAACGATATCGGGAGGTGCTGCTACTCCGCTCATTGAACATTTTAGTCAAGGCACTTCCAGTTTAGAGCGCACTGGTGATAGCTTGGGTGCGAGGCTCTGTTTGATTGGGATACGAAATCGAAAGAGATTCCCAGGATTTATTATGGAGCTCCTTCCGATACTGACTCTTTTCTGACGGAAGATTTCGAAGTTTTACAGTACCTATCTCCCAGTGTTGCTGCGCCCTTTTTTGACGGCCGTGCACCGTTTTGGTTCATCGAGTTGGAAATGTGCTCTGCTATTTCTGAAGACCCCCTTCTCAGATGGATTCCTGACGTCTTTCCCCACATGTGAGGAAAGATTTTGAATTCTTCTAAGATCCTATGGTTCCAGACCATGTGGGATAAGATGAGGTCTGATGAGTGTAAATCTTACGAAAGCCAAGACCATGCCCACCAGCCGGCATCAAAGGCAGTTCTTCTAGAAACATAAACGATCATTGTCCATAAGAATGGATCTTGGAATGAGTGCCAAGATGTTGATTCTTCGACTTTTGGATTCTAATTGCCAGTTGTATGTGGTGAACTTCGATTTGTAGCCTTGTCTCTTAGAATCCTTATGAATGCTTTATTGGAGCTGTATGTAGAGCTGTCTAGTGAAACCATTGAGAGATGCCTTTTATACTGTGAGAGATCTTCACGTTTCTACTGAGCCTTTTACAAAGATTGTTTACCAATAGTGGCATCTAGATGGAAAAAAGATGCAGTTCACGCTTGAATTTGCTGCCAAAGAAGTTCTCCTGAATGCTCCTAGAGGTTAAGATCTTTTTGGGAAGACAGTGGTCTGTTTGAGCCTCTCTGGAAGAAGTACGAGTAGCTGCTGCTGATCACGTTGCCAAAGTCTACAAGTCCAGAGGTTCTTCCAGATTTAGCCATTTGATACAGGAACTTAAGATAGGCTTTAGCAGAAGGACTGCCGTCCGCTCTATTTATACTCTGCCTAAGGAAGGGACAGAGGTTCCTGCGGTAGTCGGGCTAAGGACCGCAATCCAAATATAGAGGCGCATAGGACAGAAGAAGTTATTCTTCCTACTCCAGAAGTCGTAGAGGCGCCCGACGTGGCGCGAGCAGGAGCAGAAGTACATTTGACTCCTTCCTACCGTATCACGCAGGGGGAGGGGCATCTGGAATATCATCCGGCGTGGCGTGGCGTGAACTCGGATCTAGGGTTCTTCAAAACAATTTCAGAAGATGACCACATTGCAGTTACGTGATGAAAGTTGAATTGTGATGTGAAAGTAGTTTTTGCCCTACGCCTTTGCCGAAGAGACATTAAGGCTATGTTTTTGTTTAAACGAAAGTGAAGGAAATTGTTAGGGAAAACATGCTATTTTTCCAATAAGAAAGTATATGGAGGGATTCTATTTGTTTTTTCTCGGCAAGTAAGAAGAGTAAAAACAGGAGGACCTCAGCCGATTAAAATCTCTGGCCCTCTGAAAGATATGTTCGTCCGAGGCTTTTCAGAATGGGTTAAATCTAAGGCGGTCCTCAAAGAGTTGAAGAAGGTCTGGTTTGGTGCGACATGGATTTTAAGGACGCCTACCTTCATGTTACAGTTTTTCCTCATAAAAGGTGGCTTCGATTCAGTTTAGACAACAGTAGTACCTTTACAAGACTGGTGAAGACAGTGGCAGAAAATCTGAGAAGGAGGGGTAACCAGATATTCATCTATTTCGATGACTGCTTGATTGTAGGCTTAAGCTAATCGAGTTCTGAGAAGTCAGTGTACTTTGGTTATGAAGACAGTGAAGGAGCTGGGGTGGGTGTCAGGATAAACCAAAGAAATCTAATCTAATCTCAAGTCAGAAGCCAGGAAGTTTTTAGGAGCAATCTGGATTGAAGAAAACAAAGTTTTCCTAAGAAGAAGATCTCAAAACTGGAGATAGTATATTTCTCATTCTGAAGATGAGTTTATCTCCTGCTCATTATATGGCTCCGCTGCTCGAAATGCGGGCAAGCTTAGTAGGACACCTGCTACCCTCTGCAGGGTTTTGGGGATGAGACTGTCCAGTTACCATCTCGGGGATTACTACAGAGACTAAAGTCACGAATCTACACCGTCTGTTCCATTAAAGCCAAGGATCGTGTAGCATCTACGATGGTTATGCAACACGAAGATTCTTATGGGGGGAAAAGGTAACGAGATACCTCATCGAGGTATTACCACGGACGGATGCTTCGAAGATAGGTTTAGGGGAAGCAGGCATGCGATGTCCACAAAATAAAGGGAGAGTGGGTAGAAGTTAATAAGGAATCTCCCATATAAATATACTAGGTGCTAGCGGTCTAACACGCTCTTTAAGCGATTCAAAACATTGAGTTGCTTTGGGAAGTTCGTCAGTTGAAAATCAGATCATACAATTCCACTGTAGTTGCCTACATAACCACCAAGGAGGTACAAAGAGTATCCTCATGCGCATTGCAACCATCCGCCTCCTCACTTGTTGCCAGTATCATTCAACTACCCTCAAAGCGGAACATCTACCGAGAATTATCAACTGTCTAGAAGTCAGCTTTTCCAAAGGAAAATAAATCAGCCAAACAAAAATGTTAGCTTATTCGGATCAACTGTGGAGTGGCATCTCAACAGCCGTGTGTATGTCCAGATGATTTTTCAAAGACCTTACAGGCCCATAGTAGATCTGTTTGCATACAACAAGAATTACCAACGATCCAAAAGCTGCACGTGGTAGCTGGGACGAGAAAGCCCCCTGGGTTGAGAGGGACTGCTTACAATAAGTTGGGAGACCCTGATTGCATACGTCTTTCCAACGTTAACAATTCTGGCGAAGGTACTAACTAGATACAGCAATCTGGTCAAGTAAGATATGCTTGTAGCCCCATTTTGGGGCAGGTCAGTTGGTTTATAATGATGGTCAGCTGGTTGGAAGACCATCCTAGACTTATTCCTTTAAGGTGGAATTACCCTTCAGAGGGCTGAAACCATAAAATCTACAAATGAAACTGAGAAAAGTCCTTTCTATTGCTTTGTGTTTGACAAAAAAATCGGAGCTTCACGTTAAAAAGTTATGATAAAAAATGTAATTTCGCCAAACTGAAATAACTTTGTCATATTTATTACGTATTTTATTGTTTCTCAAGCTGTGATATTTAATTTTCCACTAAAAATATTCATATCTCAAAAAATAAATAAGCTCTTTTATCTCTGGTTCCACAATTATTGTGAAAATTGAAGCACTTATTATATAATTGATAATATAAAAAAGTAAATAGCATTTCTAAAATATACTAAAACTTAAAAAACAGGGTTTCTAGACAAAGTGCCACTATCTCAGAAAGGTGATTTTTAGGACATGTCATTCATGAACAAGGAATTAAAAAACAATTGATCTTAGAGAGATGGAATAAAAAGCAAATTTAAAAACATACGTTATGGAAACTATGCATTGAACTCGACTACATTGCCCATTTTGTTTTTTTTTTGGGCCACAGGCGAAACTTGATTTAAGGGGGATCTTTGGTGCAGTTGGAAAATATTCTATTTTCCTTTCTTGACCAATGCCCCCTTAAAACCAAGTTCCCATAGGGATAGTGGCATTTTTAGTTCAATGCGTAGTTCAATTAAGATGTTTCAATTAGTTTTATACATCGCTTTAAGATAAATCGTTTTGAGAAATCCTTGCTACGAGGATGATATATCGTTAAAATTCACTTTAAAGATATCGGCAATTTAGTCTAGAAACACTGTTTTTCAAGTTTTAGTATATTTTAGAAATGCTATTTTATGTCTATTATTGGTTAGAAAATAAGTGCTTCAATTTTCACAAATAATTGTGGAAACTAGAGATCAAAAGCTTATTTAATTTTTGAGATATGAATTTTTTAACTCGAAAAAATTAAATATCGCAGCTTGAGAAAACAATAAAATACATAAGAAATGTGATTAGAGATTTCAGTTTGCGAAGTTACATTTTCGATCATAACTTTTGAACGGAAGCTCCGATTGTCGTCAAACAAAAAGCAATAGAAAGGTAATTTCTTCCTCAGTTTCAATTTGTAGATTTTATTTTTAGCCCTCTGAAGGGGTAATTCCACCTTAAGGCAAAATCTGTTGGTGGACGGAAGAAACAAAAGAGTGTCGCTCCAAAGGCTAAATCTCTACACTTGTCTGTGTGGCCTCTCTCTCAAGCTCATCTTCAAACGCAAAGGTTTTTCAGAAGCTGCCTCCCTGGCGGCAGGAGCAAGAAGGAAGCCAACCTCCACTATTTTTCTATAGTAGACTTCGACGCTTCAAGTCCGGTGCAAAAAACATAAGGTTGATCCGCATTCTGCCTCTGTTGGAGACATGGCTTATGTAGTGTATTTTGCTATTAGCTGGCATAGCACGTAGAGCGTCGTCTGCTTCAATGTTTACCATCACTACACACAACTCGTCTCTGTAGTTGAGCTGCTTTTACCTGTGACCTTTCACCCTTATAAATCACCGATGAACAAAATGGCTGAGTGAACGTGTTTACATTTTCAGTGAAGTGTTGTCAAGCCGAGTGAATTCCCACCGTACCAAGTCGCAAAACGAATCTATAAATAGTGGTACAGTATAGCTAAAATATTTGTGTATATAACAGCTACTTCCTTCGGTACATCGTCGGCGAACCGTTTGAACCATTGGACAAAGCCACTCTTCTCGATTTGACTAGAAAGACAGCATTCCTTCTGATGGCTGCATCTACCTGACGATGTTCAGAAATCCATGTGTTATCTACAGACAAGAAGTATATGAGATTCTTAGATTCTCACTATGTCACTCTACTTCCTCGTGCTGGTTTCATGGCCAAAACACAGACACTCAATTATGCACCTCAGCCTATAGTTCTTCCAGAGCTTCCCAGAATTACTACTGTTCCTGGAGATAAACGGTGGTGCCCAGTCAGAGCTCTCCGACATTTTTACCACCTTACTGCCTTCTTAAGGAAATCTATGGATTCCTCAATATCTGACCACGTCTTCATCACTACAACTAAACCTGCAACAAAGCAAACATTTTCACGCTGGGTCACTTCCCTCATCTCTGATGCTTTGAAAGTGAAAGCCTCATCACTGGACAGTAACATCGCCTTTAACCCGCATGCTCATGAAATTAGAAGTCGGCAACATCTTGGGCTTTTCACTTAGGAGTGAACATATCTGATATAATGGAAGCAGCAGGATGGAGGACGCCTACAACGTTTCAGAATATTTATATGAAAGACGTCCTCACAAGTAACCAAATCGTGGCCAAAACCATCCTGTCAGAAAAGCAGTCAGAGTATGAGGAGGGATGCCATGCATCCTTATCAACATGCTCATAGGTGAGGAGTGCCGGTTTATTATAACTTTTAGTGCTTTGATACAGATGTTGTTGTTGTTTTGTTAACATGTTATCATGTTTTATATGGCAGTATATTGGGGCAAAATTATTTCAGTTTCCAATTAAAACCTCACATGGCGAGAAATCCCGCTACAACTGAGACTACATGTACCGGCTCCACTTCCTCCACATAGTGACCAGTTGGCAGTCATGCACTAGTTGGATCATTCGTAATGATATAAAGTGGATAAAATAGAAAATATACTCACCAAGGTTGTGAGAATGTTCGATATTTATACATGTATACTTACGAATGATCCAATAGTAACCCTCATCCAGGCCCTTCCCCGCAAGTGAGCTGTCATGGGGAAGCGTACAAAAATGAGAAAAGGATTTGGACGCCAGTGACGTCATATGGTTGTGTGTTACCGATTGCTAGCATGGACCGATTACTAGGCATGGGCGCCACCGGAAAGTTGTAAGGTGGCATTAGGGGTTGTCTGAGGCCTTTTGAGCACAAAAAGCACTAGTTGAGTCATCGTAAGTATACCATGTATAAAAAGAACAATCTCCACAACCTTTGGGGAGTATAGTTCTATGTCCCGGGGTCTAAGGAAAAAAGATATTAATAATAATGCCGAGATTTATATCGCGCCTTATGTAATGGCCTCTAAGGCGCTTCACAACGGTCGCTGATCACAGTGGCCCAACCATACCATAAACCATTTAGCATCATTCAAGGGAGTGCAGCAGATCGGGATCAGCATTTTCCCTTATCAGCAAACATACACGAGATAACCATCGCACCGGAAATCAGCTTCCCAAATATCGCATGGTAAGTAAATCGAGACAAACAAGCGGTTAATTTCTTTCCAGGGAAATTACAAAGATAGCTGAATCTCAAGGGCTCGAACGCACTCTATACGCATGGAGTAGCATACTCTGGAGTCGAGCGCTTACCTGATTTGAGCTATCTCGTCCGTAGGGAGCAGTCTGCTATGCTCAATTTTTACAGTTAAAAAGGTAAATGACTTGCCTCTCTCTAGACCTATAGATTTTGATTATGTGCCCTATTAGCAAACCGTGCCGTGGAAAGACTCTCCATTCAAACCTTAAGTTTTTGAATGAGAAGCAATTGCCTTTAAAAAATAGTCACAAGATCAAGGAAGAGTTGGTCAAGATTATGTTAAAGAATGTTCAACATCAAAATTTAGCATTTCCTTTGTGTCTTTTTTCCAACAGGTACATTTTAAGCAGATTTCCTTTGCTAGAAAGCACTTCCTCACATGTGTTACATGCAACAAAAAATTTTTTTCTTTAGCCCTGATCACAGCATTCCTTAAGATTCTGCCTTACGATGTTTGGATTGGTCTGCATACCAACAATGGAACTGGAAGATTTACCTGGATTGCAGATGACTCTGAACCTACCTACACCAATTGGGCACCAGGTCAACCTTCTGGAGATCCAGTAAGGACTTAAAAAAAAGAATTGTTTTGAAGAACTTGGATTAAGGTGGAAACTGAGATTACTTGTAATGTAGAAAGTAACTATTTGACAAGAAATTATTCCACTTTGGGGAACAATAGTGGAAATAAACATATTCCAAATACCGTACTGACCCGATTATAGTCCCATGCTCGAGTAATATCCCACCCCTAAGTTTTAGGAAAATTTCAGAAAATTCTAAAGATCCGTTTATTATCCCATGCCAAAAGATTGGCCTACACTGTCACTAACTGCAAAGCTATTTTCTTCAAACAACAAACCTTTAAGCCTTGAATTCAAATGATATGCATCTTCCAATACGACATTCCATATTTAATCTTATATTCCATCTCAAGAATGTTTCTAATGACGTCTGGAACCATTAAAGTTTGTGAAAAACATACATTTAAGAGTAGAACACGGCAAAGTGTCAGAGATTCAGCAGAAGACACTGTTTCTGGTTCAACACTCAACAAGGCTTTCTACTTCACTCAGATGTGATTCTACAATATTTTGTCACTCTTTTTCCATATTTCATTATAAAAAAAATAACATGTTAATAAAAAATTATTCAGTTTCATAAATTCATTAATAAAATATTTTTTGGTGGATTTGTTCTGAATCGAAAAGAATATTTGAACAAGGTCATGTGTAGGGTCAGAGGGGGCCTAATGAAGGCAGCAAATCAAATATGGCTGCTGCCAATACACTGATGGCAAATTGGTTCAGTTTTTGTGACTATTTTGTTCGTTTTTTGCTTAAAAAATCACTAAAGTTACATTATAGTCATTAATGCATGGTTAGTTACATGACAAAAGATGAAATCTACTTCAGAATGAGGGTGGAAACTACGTACTATCGAAAAACAGCATTTTTCAACTTTCATTCTCAAAATTCGGAAGTCATGAAGTGGCGGTATAGTGTATATGGCAAGTACGCGCCAAGATTTTCCGACTGGCTGTTTGTGGGCAAGATACAAGATTCGGAGTGCATGATCCCACCCAAAAAATTTCAATGGTTATTTTTTCAGATTAAAAAGGTGGTGGGCTTATGCTCGGGTAAGTTACGGTAGTTGCTGGACTGTTCCATTCCAAACAGGGCCAAAAAAGTTTGAAACAATAGTTGGACATCATCCCTGTTCAGGCGAGGGACTATGAGTTTTCTTGGATGCGATGAAATAGTGGAATCAAGGATAATCCCTGTCAGCTGGATACACCAATTCATAGCATCAAAGTAAATAATCAATAGTCCTTCACTAAACAGGATGTGTCACGCCATAAGTGGTCTGTTTTGGCCCCTCTGGGTTTGGTTGCCTATTCTTTTCATATTTTGTCCAACTTTGCAATGTTTTACCGTTCTATGTTAGATGTAACTGAGGCGTCCATAATTTAAGATTGATTAAGCTGTAAATATGTATCAGTTAATATGTATGACACATTAAAGGTTTTTAGTTTTTGTGTCTAGGCCTTAACTACATTCTCTCCCACCTGTGGGGAACCTACTTGGCCAAATGTGAACCATGGGAAAATATGCCATTCTGTGAAGAGGACGTTAAGCCATTTGGTCCCATGTACAGAGAGACATGCATGTCTTTATAGGCCTAATCGCAGCCAGTTTCGATAAGAATAGGGTGGCAAAACCCCTGGCTTTCCAAGATTGTAATGGATGGAATGCGAGCATCATTGGAAAGCAGTGTCTGAACACTAAAGGATTTAACTAGGTTCCACAAGTCATCGGTAAATGGTTGTGGGGTGGTGTCAGGAGTTATTCAAATGGTAAGCTGAACCGGGTGGGCCACGTGTATCATGATATGGTGCTCCTAACAAATGGGCCCGCGCATTCTTGAGCTTGGGGGGGGGTGGATTGGACAGTCAGGGGTTTACACCTACTCTTATTCGACACTGATGCGATCTACATGTCAGTTGTGACTCTTTGTTTACATGCCCGCCGACGACGGTCTTCTCTTAACGTCCCCTCCGAAGGACGGGATGCTTTTCATGATTAATTTACCCAATCCAAGTGAAAACGTGGAGGACCCCCAGAGCGGTATCCTGTATTTAATCAATAGCCCACCCGCCGGCTATACCACGACCCTAAACCACACCGATTGGCACCCAAATAAATCCCACAAGTGACCCCAGGGATTTCGAACTGGGATTTTTTGGCAAATTGTTGCCATAGGCAAGCACCCTAACCGCTAGGCATGCTCTCCCGTGACCACGCTAAATAAGACATATATATAAAAAAAATTAAAAATTTTATCATAAACTTGAAAAGTGCAAAATTTGTTTCATTGTCGAAAACTTGACCCAGGCTTTGAAGGTCAGAGTTTTCATAGATTGATATAGGAAGTGACATTTGATGCCAAGATTATTCAAAGATGGTAATCTCTGCTTTACAATGTTTTCCTTTCGTTGTAGAATCAAGCATTTTGTGCGAAGATATTAAATGATCCGGCAAACCCTGGAGAATGGGTTGATGTGTATTGTGATGGTCAGCAAAATGCCTACATGTGTATGCAGCCACCAGGTAACTAACATAGAATGATCTTCCATATGACAGGTTATTTAAGATGGCGTATAGGGCTGGCATTTTCTTTTGATGGGGATCCCAATACTTAAAGGTGCAACGAGAGATTTCACATATCAGGTGTCCCTAAAAATATAGAAAGTACTGATTTTGCCCTGATGTAAAGCTTTCCATCAAAAATAGCCCCATCTGAAAGGATGAAGATGAGAAATATTTCTTTGGTACAAAAATTGTGAAATTTCTAATTTCGTATAGGAGCAAATACGAAATTCAGGCTATGTTTTGTATTGAAATATAAGCAAATCAAAATCACCTTCTCTCATTTAAGACTTTTCTGTAGCCAAATACAAGGTAAGAAATTTATTGAGTGCCTAATCTATATAAAAGTATTATTATGACACAATATTGGGTGCTTCAAAATCTCTCGTTGCCCCTTTAAGGTCATGATTTTTATCCCCCTCACTTTAGCAGAAGGGGGATTATGTCATAGCAAAATCTGTCGGCAGTGTCTGTCCATCTTGTCTCCACCTGTAAGCACCACACCCCTGACCCGATCTAGATGACACTTGCCCCACAGGACCTTGGTATCTACCGCTACTAGTGCTGTGATAGACGGGTCTGTGGGCCATAGGTAAAAAGGTAAAGGGGACGGATCTGTGTACACAGGAACGGAGTGCCCATCTCTCTTTCGAAGCGATTGGGCCAGACTCCTCCATATAATGTTGCTGTAGGGGGATCGCTACACCTCCTCTACAGCGAGTCTGTTACCTTCCCAACATTGAATAATGCCGGTACCCTGGGTAGAGAGGAGTAATTAAGGTAAAGCGCCTTACTCAAGGGCGAAACACATTGGCCTCAGTGGGGCTCGAACTCACAACCTTTGGGGTGCGGGTCGGGCGCTTTATCCACTGGACCACATGTGCCCTCAAGGTCAAAGGTCATACTTTGTGTATTTCAGACTTTGTAAGCTCTTATTCCCCTGAAAACCAGTGCAAACTATCTCTTTTACCAAGTTTTCCACTCTTATTCCCCAGGAATACTGTGTAAAGTCTCTCGTAACATTTTCACTGCTTTTCAAAATAACTAAAAAGGTGAAATACCAGATCCCAATATCCAAATTTGACTAAACTTGGTATGTGGGTAGTGGTACATGCAAGTAAAACCCATTGCACTGTATCATCATTATTTGTGCATATTAATGAGCTATTTGCATATTTGCTCTGATTGGCTCATTACTCAAAAGGTGAACTTCTAACAGATCCCAGTGTTCAAATTTGACAATACTTGGTATGTGGGTATAGAAGTGCATGCACTGTGTCATCACTATTTGTGAATATTAATGACCTCATTAACACTTACTTATATATATATATCGTCAGGGCAATCTTGCAAGTTTTAACTTGCAGTATTTTTTGACATACTAAAATAGGGGTCATAAAATTGTAATGCTAAAATAGGAGGTAGCTTTATTTAAATTCCAACTAATTATAGGCTGTGCTATATCATGCAACAAGGTCCTAAGTGCAGTAGCTGCCATGTGGTACATCTGTGTGCTGCCATGCATTAGGATAACTCTCAATTTATCTTTCCTTGAGTCAGTGACTCTTAAAATGGTTCTTCAACTGCGTTGCCTGAAGAACCATTTCAAGAGCCACTGACTTGGCGTAATAGTACGTTAGATGGTAATTTATGACAAAAGGCAGCTATATTGCAATTACAACCTTCTTGCATTCACATGATGATATAGGCCAGGGGTTGTCAATAGGCAGCCCACGGGTTGTCAATAGGCAGCCCACAGGCTAAACCCAGCCTGCCAACCATTGATTTTTGGCCCCCAACAAATATAAAGGGAAACATAAGAATTCCAGGTGTATTTGGTCCTCAAGTAGGGAGCTTTTTAACTCGTTCGGCATTCTCTGGACCTTCGTTCAGCTAATATAATTAAGAACTACTGATTTAGGCATTTTCTGAACTGCTGCCTCAAAGTTATCATTACATTGTTTCTGTGTGGTTAGTGATTCTGAAGATTTCCGAGTAACAGCGGAAAAAATATAAAGCACCTTAATCAAATATGGAAAGGTGCTTTATAGATGGAAGCATTTTACTAAACATTTCTTTTCTTTTCAGATCCTAACCTACCAGCCAACCCACCCATCGTCAGCCGTTGTGCCCGACCCGGCTACCAATCCTATTACCTGTCCGGTTATAAGTTTTGTGTGGAAGAATGCATTACGCAGCATCTAAACAAGCTTGCATCGACATAAGCAGTGCGGCATCGTTCCCATACAGATAAAAAAAATTGAGCTGGCGTTCGGGTAGCAGACTGGTTATGTATGCCAACAGGTTGATGGCGTCTTGCTGGGTTTAAGAAGAGATGAGGTAAGTTACAATATGCTCATCCACCAAGGTCACGGTTCAGTGGGTTGTATGTACATACATTGACATTAACCGACCTTGTGTGCTCTGGGTATCATATATCATACCCAAAACCAGGGTTTTCTAAATTACATCGGATGAAGCTACTGAACTGTGGCCAAGGGAATTGTAGATGTTACTAGCTCATAGTGGACTACCTGATTCTCACTTATAAAATCAGATCATTAGAACCTTGTATTTTTCCTCATCTTACATGAAAAATATTTGATTCTTTCCATTACGATACTACCAGCTTACACAGGGGTTCTTAACTGTATTACCAAGGCCCAAGGAACAATCAAAATTTTTTTAAAATTCATCATTAGCAGCCAAATGCGCATATTTTCTGACGTTTTCTATGTTTGTGGACTGGTTGGTGGATGATGATTTGGCAGATTGGATGTGGCATGGGTTATCTGATTGACAAGCTCCCAATCTAAAATGTTGATTGCTTATGGTTCTAATGAAAATTATTTGAACAATAATCTGTTATTGACATTCAAATTATAATATGCCATAATCTCAATTCAATGAAATTGTAGAATCAAGATAATTTGGGAAATGTTTGTTTTTTTCTTGTGAGACAAAGAACTTATTTTTTTGTAATCAGGTTAGAGTGCCCTTTAAGGAAGAGCATTAAGTAATCACCAACAATGCCCTCTGTCATAATTTTTGACCCCATACCCCTAGTTATCTTGCTAGATGAATGTCTGTATGTAATGAATTATTTGGTCCACTTTTCAACAAAACTCAACAACCTATGAAGTTCAAACTTGGTAAATGCAGACCATGATTGACTTCTGGTCGGTATAGTTTTTGTATCCAGATAATCTGCATATTAATTACAAACTAATGAGCTAAGAATTTGCTAGGGTGGTAGACCATGACTTGTTGGCTGATCGTTTTGGCATCCAGATATGCAATTAAGTGAAATATTAATAGCTAAGAATTTGCTAGGATGGAGACCATGGACTTCTGGTCGGTATAGTTTTGCATCCAGAATCGACTCATATTGGACAGCTGCATATTATGAGTCTAAACTTTGCTAGGATGGTAGACCATGACTTCTGGTCTGTATAGTTTTGCATCCAGATATCTTCATATTCCTTAATACTAATGAGCTCAGAATTTTGGCTAGGATGGTAGACCATGACTTTTGGTCTGTATAGTTTTGCATTCCCGATATCTGCATATTACATTAAACTAATGAGCAAGAATTTGCTAGGGTGGTAGACCATGACTTCTGGTTCTGTATAGTTTTGCATCCAGATATCTGCATATTAATGATATTAATGGAGCTAGATTTGCTAGGATGGGTAGCCCTGACTTCTGGTCTTTATGTTTTGCATCCAGATATCTGCATATTAATGAATATAATGAGCTAAGACTTTGCTAGGATGGTTAGACCATTATTCTGTGTTGTATAGTTTTGCATCCAGATATCGCATATTAATAATATTAATGAGCTAAGACTTTGCTAGGATGGTAGACCCTGACTTCTGGTCTGTATAGTTTTGCATCCAGATACTGCATATTAATGAATACTGATGAGCTAGAATTTGGCTAGGTGTAGACCATGATGAAATCTGGGGTAAAGTATTTTTGCATCCAGATATCTGCATATTAATGATATTAATGACTAAGATTTGCTAGATGAGACCATGACATTTGGTCTGTATAGTTTTGCATCAATATCTGCATATTAATAAACTAATGAGCGAAAAGAATGTGCTAGGTGGTGGGGGGAGGGCAAATTTTTAAAATTGATCAATGTTAAAGTATACCATGCAATTTGTCCTAACCATAAGATTCCACAAAGGCATTCGTATGGTGCCCTGTCGTCATGTTTTGGAGTTTGTCAGCTCTTTTGCTGCCTTTTGATTTTTTGGGTAATATTGACACCAAGGAAACTCTAATTTGGTTGTTCCCTTTTTTTGGACCAAAGTTTTTGCATCCATCTTGAATTTCAAAATGGCCGCTATTTTCAATATATTTTCCCATATCTCCGTTTGTTGGGGCATTTGGTCGAAAAAACATGGGAACAACCAAATTTATGTTCCTTGGCTCAAATTTACCTAAAAGGCAAAATAAAATGTATCAAAAAATCCATTAAATAGCAAAGGAACCATACTAATACTTGTACGATCTACAGCTTAACGTTTGGGAAGTGAAAGAACTTCAACAAGCAAAAGCACATAAAGGATAGGTTAGTTGTACCAGGTCAATTTTTAAAGCTGCTTCGATGTGGATAAACAAATTTTGCAAACTTTGAGGAGCTCATAGGGTAAATAAGGAATAGTTTTTGACTGCTAATGTTTAACGAGCCAACCTGGGGAAAAGAGCCACGCCCCCAGTATTTTACATATATTTTTACATTTTACATCATATTTTGTTTGAACATGCCCCATCCCACACGTTTAAACATATCCCCTGCCAACGCAACGTTGATGACAAACCTGACATTCATACAGTCGTTAGCCTATTCTGCCTTAACCATAATCAATCATTTACTGTTTGTGCAGGATCAGGCCAACTGGCGATGGGGAGATGGATGGCCTTTGACCTATACTGACTGGGCGGCAAATGAAACCCGTGGTGGGGAATGTGGGGAAAGGTTGTTAGAGCTCACGAGTACGGGCTGGGTAGATCTTCCTTGCTACGAGGAGCATGAGTACTTCTGCAAGTATACGCAGGTGAGGACTGTTGGTTGTGGGCCAGTCTTCGGTCACGTTTGTGCCAAAAAACGGTGATTTTTACTTTCAACCCAAGGCTGTTTTGTCATGGAACCAATTGTTATTAACTTTTTACATTATAATAACCTTCGTCCAAACCTAACCAAAATAATGTTCCACTTTTGGTTAGATTTGTTATTTGTCATGGTTTGCCCCCCCAGAGTTTGGTCACGTGTGGGGACCATTTGATGGTCACAAACGTGACTGACCGAAATGTATGTCCCCCAGTATGGAAATAAACAATTCAAGTGAAATTGGATACATATTTTTGGTTAGGCTTAGACTCCAAGAGTTATTAATAATGGTAAAAGGAATAACAGATTTGTTACGTTTGACAAAACAGCAATTGGGTTGAAAAGTAAAAAATCACCAGTTTTTGGTCACAAACGTGACCGAAGAATGGCCCTTGTGTGTGTTTGTTTGTTTTTCTTTCTGTCTGAATGTCTGTCTGTTTCTCTGTGTTTCTGTTTGTTTGTTGTTTGTTTGTTTTACAAGGCTTCTCCAGACCCTATTGCTTGAAGGCACTATGATTTCAGAGAATAAAAAAAAACTCATCAAAAATCAGATTTGTGCATGTTTGTAAAAAGTAGAAGTACCCTAACATGATATAAGACCTGAAGCAACCTAATAAGCACAAAAATCAGACATTTTAGTCATTACTGTCCGTACGGACACTTTCTGTAACACATGATTGAATGATGTACGAGTAGAAAAATAAATAGCGCATATATATTCTATGGTGTTTTGTATCATACGGTCATTTTTCTGTCATAACTGTGCGAAAACCGTTTGCTGTACATAAATTTTACCAGTAACATGTACTCTTTGATTGCCTTGTAATTTTTCCGCCACAAAATGTGCGCGTAGTTTAATTTTTTTTTTTTTTTTTTTTTTTTTTTTTTTTTTTTTTTTTTTTTTTTTTTTTTTTTTTTAGGCGCACTAAACCGCGAGCGTGCATGGAGTGATGCATATCTACTCGTACATCGTTGGTGCATTGTGGGATAGGAATTTCGGTAAAAAATGATTTCCGGTAGGAAACCCAGGATCCACGTATTGACGAGTTACCAATTCCCAGAATTCATAGCAGAAATGTTCAGATGACATCAGACCATCGCAAATAGGCATGCATGTGTGAACGAGTTCAAATGCTAAAATTTCAACGGCGAAGGAGAATGAGTGCTTGAAACTACACGAATGTAATGTTTCACATGAAATTAATCGGTATTTAGAAGGAGATGACCGATATGCATGATTCTAGCAGAATCTATGATGATGCGAAACTCAATTCAATGTACGCGAGGATTAAGTAAATGATACAACCTGATACTGACAAATATTATATAGAATTGAATTAAATAAAGACAAAAAATACATGGTATCGAACCCAGTCCTCTCGCTAACTAGGCGTGAGATTTACCACTGGACCACAGAGGACTGTGTTTATTTGGGGAAAATAAAATTAATGAAATGGAGGGTCCATGCCAAAATATATGGCAAACAGGTGAAGTTTTTGGTTGCTTTGAAGCCAAATTCTGGCTAGTAGACTCCAGGTTAAGTTAGCTATGGCAAGCTGTACATTTTAGAATCCTTGGTGTTTAGGAATTCCATTTGTTGATACATATTCCAGATTCGGTCAATTTCTTGACTATTTCTTAACCTTTCTTTACTCTTTCTATATAACAATGTAAGTTTTAACTTGTAGGAATTTTTATCCCTGGATGACCATAACCTTGTTTATTTGTTTGTTTGTTTACAGAAATCCAGCCTACAGTAGATCCAAACCCTCCCGGCTACTGCCCGTCTGAATGGGACAGATTTGAGAATAATTGCTACTTGTTTGATGAGGATTCAATTGTGGAAACGTTTGACTCTGCAAATTACCTGTGTCAAAGTCGATATGGTGGTACATTGGCCAGTGTCCACAATAACGCAGAGGCAGAGTTTATAAGAGATACGGCAACCACAAGATATGGATCTGCTGTACCTCTATGGATTGGCCTACAACAAGATGGTGAAGGTATGTGTGTGTGCTTGTAAACAAATTCTACATTATATGGGTAGTTAGTTACTATATAGTAACTACGTAGTAGCTAGTTACTATAAAGTATAGTAACTAGTCATTTTTGTTTCATTTGCGAAGCAAGCGGCACATAGGGAATGCTTTGGTGTGTGTGTATCTGTGTGTCTGTGTCTGGTAAAAATGTTGACCCAAATGTTAACCCTAAACGTAATTGCCTGCTCTATCCATATACATGTATGTGCTCACATTTTTATGACACTTGCATACAATGGTCCTTGGGTAGTGACCCATATGTTGGTGACCTTGCATTACCTTGGTGACCTCATATGACCTTTGTCCCTATTCACAAACAGCGACGGCAGATGACCCATGCGTTCGGCGAATGCTGTATTTTTTAACTTAATCGTTACTTTTCTACTGTTTTACAAAATAAAGTGCAAATACAACATTGTGCTTTATTCAGTAATATTAACGAAATCAACTTACTTACTTGGTAGCTTGGTAGATTTAATCCATGTTCCATTCAGAAGAGCCCTCGGCTTATCTTTAAATAATGTAATGGTTGGTGCAGAGGTGCAGGGGGAAGCTGGATGAACATGGATGAAGATGTTTTACATTTTCCAGTCATGAATTTGTAAGTCTCTACGATGTCAATCTGCTGTCTTCTCCCACAATGTCAAAGAACTCACCCCACAATGTCAAAATAAGCCCACACTGTTCATTTAAGCTTAAAACTAACTCCACAATGTATCAAAAGTAAATAAGAAGGGGGATAGGAAATGAACAGATGGATAGAAGTCAGGATGTGTGTGCAAAAAATGATAACCTGTCTGTTCTCATTTGTAGGTCTGCATGTTGATGAATTTGAAAGAGACTTGGAGGAAGTGTAGCTTTGGAACTACTTCAACACATGTGGGGGTCAAAGGTCATCAGGGGTCAGCAGGAATATAATTATGCACTGTGTAATTCCAAGTTCTGCTCGTTTTCTTTGTAACTAGGTTACTACAGCTGGAAAGATCAGACACTGATAGATTATGAGAACTGGAACACAGGTGAACCTGATGAAACTGCCAGTGGGTGTGGCTACATGTTAGGCAGTAATACCATGTGGGCTGATGATGCTTGCACAACGTCTAGACGCTACGTGTGCAAAGCTCCTCTATGTAAGTTGTATCAAATGTATAAGCCGGGTTTATCATATTTAGCAAAATGAAGCAATTTTGGGCTCGCTGCGCCCATTGTTTACATGCTTATTCTGTTATGCATCAAGTTACATGTGACGGAATAAAGTGCATATAAACCAATAGGCATGTTTCATTTTGTTTTGTTTGGTTTAGTATAATAAGCCATAAGCTGTAGTAGTAAGGCGAAAAAAAAAACAAGTTTGTCTCAGAAGAAATGTGAAAAATGCAAAATGCACTTTTTTTATAGAAAAATGCTAATGCAAAATGTAGGATTTTTTTTTTCATTTTTGACCCACTTTTTTCAATTTTTGGCCACTTTCATTTTCTGAAAATTAAAAAAAATTCAAGTAAGCAAAAACCTACAAAAAAAAATAATGCGCTAAAAGACCAATTTTAAACAAAATGCGCGTCGTCTGAGACAAACTTGTTTTTTTTCTTGGCCTAATATCTTCTAATAAGCTATACATTGTAATTGTGCCACCTTTATTCAGGAGCATATGATGTGACTCCAGGGAGAGTTCCGGGCTACTTAACCCCAAAATAAATGATGTCAATCCAAGACTGAACTATTGTAGATGAAATTTTAAACTACTTAGTTCTCCAGGTAGACAAGGATGAATATTTAAAGCAATCAATACCTTTCGGACCTAACACCTATCGCTCCTCTACCAACCCTGGCATGTTAGCTCAATTGGCAAGATTGCCATGCTATAAATAATATGGTGGTTGCCGGTTCGATTCCGGCCAAGTGCACATTTTTTTTTAACACTAGAGTACGCTGGCTATCTCCAGGAAAAGATTAATAAATATTCAGAACAGTAGATGCTTTGTGCAGTTCTAATAATTCTGTGTGACAAATGTAGTCATGAGATGTTTGTTCCCTTTTCATGTCTCATTTTATGTAATTGAAAAGACTGTGCCCTCTTTTATTCTAATATTTTGATTAAATTGGAGTCTTTGCTTTTCCAAAGAAAAGAGGAAGTAATCACTAGAGAGAAAGAAAGAAGATCATAAATGTGATTTAATGATTAGTGGTTAAACAAATTAGTGTAACCTTTGTACCTATTTCAAACCATGTAGAAAATACTGCTAAACAAAAATTAAATTGTATAATTTTTTTATATACTATGCTAGATAGGTGTTAATAAAGGATGGTGATTACATATCATTTCAAAATTCTTCCAACCTCATAAAAATAATATTAAAAAATAATTTCTGCTATTCTTTGGGAGAATGTAGTAGATGTTTCGTAGTGGGTACTGTTTTCATATACTTAGTTGGAATAAAGAGCACAACCCCAAAAATTATTTACAAGATTGTAGGCTGGGTACTTCAAAGGACCTCCCCTGCCTTTGGATGTACCCTATTTCCTCAATGTTAATTTCGCTGTAGTTGTTAAGGGAGAGATGGTGGTCACCTTGTAGTCACCTCATAGTCACTCTGGGAGTGATTACCTCCCGCATGCTCCACACCAAAGAGAGCAATGGGGCCATGTAAAATTGAAACTCACACTATTGTACTTCAGAGGGCCTCCTTGCTGCATGCTTATGAGCAGACGGTGGCGGCCAAGCCTGATTCAATATGGCAACTCACCCAAAATAGCAATGTTGGTCATGCTATAGTTACACTGAGAGTGACCATAGAGTACCTCCACACTGAATGAGGAGTTGGCTGTGTAATTTTTTTAATATTTTTTTTTTTTTTTTTTTTTTGTGGTTTGAGGAAGAGGGGCCGACCAAAGAGGACATGGAGGAAGCAAGTGGAGGAGGAGAGTAGGAGGGTTGGGTTGAGGATGGGGGATGCGTTGAATCGGGCGAAGTGGAAGGAGGGAGTAAGTGCGATTGCTACGAATGTGAGGTGAATCCAGCCACCCCCGGTTACGGGGACAAAACCGGATTTAAAACTTTGGTTTTACTTTTTACTACCACTACTACATTCAGAAGATGTGATTACAAGAAGAAACCTTGATATTTTCTTTAAAATACAAAATAATGAACTTTTTAGGGATTTCAGCATCTCAAGCTCGGGCAGAAAATCGTAACGCGGGCAGGTTACGGGAAACATAACATTGACTTTCATACGCCTAATATAAATTCAATGAACTAATCATCTTCTCTTAAAAAATGTCATTGATGTCAGTTGGAACTACAGGAGGATGTCCCAGTGGCTGGTATAAACTTATTGATAAGTGCTATGCATTGTTTGGAAGAACTGGAGGAGACCCGAAGACATACGATGAGGCACAAGCAGCATGCAGAGCTTTTCCAGATGGTACTTTGGCTTCTATTCAACTGCAAGCTCAACAGTGTAAGTATTTAGTCAGCTGGCATCGGAGCCAAACCACTGGCGACTATGGCTATTGCCATCTGGGCCTTTCAATTTTGCCCCGGCTCTGTAATTCGCCAAACATTCAGGTACCCATGCTCATGCATAGGATCACGAATAAATGGCATTTTCCATTTATCATAAAATGCAATCCTTGTAGTTGGTGCTATAATTTCAAAATTGTTGCGAATTGTTAAAAATTTTTCTGATATGGTTCACTGTTTTTGAAAACAAAGACTATTTTGCAATTCTACTTCAAATTACCCCAGTCCAAGTTTGCCTAAGTTTGTTGAAGCAGGTTCTCATTGAAACATTGGAATAGTAACTTAGCAACTTGGCCAAACTTAAATGTTTTACCGTCGGTCTATCTGACAAATCTGTGTGTATATTGTAAATTGCACTGGAAGGATTAAATACCAATTAATTAACCCTTTACCTGGACTTGTGCTAGGCAATTTCCTGGGCCTCGCACACCAAGGCCTTTAGCAGTAAAGATTGGCCTCCAGCAACCTTCCGCCAGCATGCTTGTGTGGGCAGACCAGCCGATATCGTGTTACAGTTTCACTGAAAAACATCCGTCAGGTTCCGGCCAGAATTGCCCTTGTCTCCCTAGCTGTTAGCATGATTCAGCTTCACTGCGCTAAACCAATGAAACTGCTGAAGCAAATCTGGGCTACTTCTAGCCCAGGTTCCCAGGTAGAGGTTGAATGGTTGTTGATGACTTCCTAGTTCTGGTATGAACCATTTGTTAGAAAACAACAAACAAACAAACAACCAGTAACCACTGAAAATTAAACTTGAGTTACATCAAACACTATGACAGATGTCATTGTGAACAGAGGATATTTCCCTTATTTGTCAAAGACAGGCCTAGCTCAAATATTTAATATTTAGTTGATAATGTTATACTGAGGTAATCGAACCAAAATAAAGAGGTACGGTTAAAGAAAGAGACCGGAGAAGGGAAATAAAACAAGCATCTATGTACTTAAGCATGCTTTGATTGTGTATTCATCAGTCAAATTTGGAAGTATTTAAATTGTGGTTTCTATTGAAATAATATACAAAGCAACTATAGAATATGTGATGTCATTAAATGCTACATGTCAGATGGAGTACATGTTCCTTGTTAACTCTAATCCATGTTCTCTTTACTCAGCTCTACTGACATCAGTTATGAGGGCTACCACAGGAGACATATGGATTGGTCTTACCAACAGAGGAGCCGACGGGGAGTGGAAGTGGCAGGATGCCTCTCCACTAACATACACCAACTGGAACCCAGGACAGCCTGATTCTGTGAGTATGCTTTCTGATTCTATGAAAATGCTATGGTATACAAATATTGACTGCTCAATAGGGAAATGGTGCAAAATTCCTACCTGAGGTGACTGGAAACCCTGGAATTACTCAGGCCCGTAACCGGGGGAGGGGCGAGGTGCCCCCCAATTCCAAAAAGCCAAAAATAAAACCCTGAAAATCGCTCAAAAAGGCCCCAAAAATTGATTTTGCGAGCGGAGCGAGTCAAACATCAGGGGATTTTATGCTATTATGTTGGAAAATATTAAAATTTCGGTAAAAAAGGTCAACTTTTGCCAAATTTGCCCCTTTTTGGGGAGGGGCAAATTTTTGGGAAAGTTCCCCTTTTGAAAAACGTCGCCCCTCCCCTAAAACAATCCTAGTTACGGGCCTGGAATTACCATGATTACTATTTTCCCAAGACTGAAGGTCGAGAGAAAATAATAGGTCCACGGTCTCCAGTCACCAAGGGGAAGTATTTTGCACCACTTCACAAATATAGTGCAGTCAATATTTATTTTATATAACATATCAAAATATTCTTCTCTAGCACTAACCATTCTCGATAAATAAACTACAAACAGAAGTATATATATCTGCCGATGTGTGCAGGCAATGGCACTGAAGTCCAGACATGAAGCTCATCTGGGATTAGTAGAGTTGGTTTTAATAGCATGATTATAGCTAGAATTAGTACTGAGATCAAGGTTAAGGTTTGAGGTTGGTATTCTGAAATGGAGACTAACTTTAGACCTGGGTTTAAACCAGGGTTAGTCCTACAAGAAGGGACCTTTTTTTCTTACAACGTACTCTAAAAGTGTGCTGTAACGGGTGAGAAAATTCCTCATGGATGGGCTGTACCAGCCCATCCATGAGGAATTTTCTCACCCGTTACATTTAACATTCACAGTATTTTGAAAGGAAAAAGGTCCCCTCTTGTAGGACTAACCCTGGTTTAAACCCAGGTCTAAAGTTAGTCTCCCTTTCAGAATAATAGCCTTAGAATAGATAATGCTATATCACAAGATAACCTAACCTCAATTGATTCAATGACATATTTTTGACGTTTCCATTTGGCTTTGTGTTGATAGGGCGACAATGCTTGTGGTAAAATGCACAATGACCCTAACAGCCCAGGCCGGTGGATTGATGTGTACTGCACTGACGAGAATGCTTACTTATGCCAGAGACCTGTAGGTAAGTATTAGGCATAAACGGACTATTTCAGGAAAAAAATACACTTATCTATACTCCATTTTCCTACCTCTGTGCAGTGACGTCAGCGCGAGATTTGATGGACGCACCAGTAAGCCTTGCGCGCTGGCTTAGGGCAGCGGCGTTTTACACGGGTGCACAAAGACTACATATCTTGACACGTGCGTAAAAGCTATGTCAAGGTTATGACAGCACTGCACGGAGGTAGAGAAATGGACTATAATAAACTGCACATGCCAGCCCTTAAGGCTGCTTAGCAATGTCCCACACTTTGAAAATTCCTTTCTACCTCTGTTAAGGTTCGTTCATACCTCGCTGCACTGTGCAGTGCAGTGGCGATATATCGATCACTTGCTGCAGCAACTCAACGTAACCTGCTGCAGCTGCAGTTAAAATAAATTTAACTCGGTTGCAGTACCGCAATGCAGTATACTGGACAGAGACCGTAATTCGAGCACTGCAACTTACTGCAACTTACCGCAACGCATGTTGCAGTGTAGTATGGATGAACCTTTAGTCCTTCAATGATTGTCAAAAGAACTCAGCACCAGGCAACTCCTTAGTGTAAGGTCATTGTGGGGGAAAATATCCCGTCATTGGTCTGCAAGGCACAACACGAAAATCACAGGTTTTCCTTAGAAACCCAATGGGGGTGCTGGTTTATCCACCGTCAACTCGGCCCTGGGACAGGTAGTACTGGTTACCAGGATACCAGTAGCAGGCCCTCATAGGAAACCTGGCCTGTGTAAATTTTATGAAATTTCATTGTGGGCAAATATGATTTTTCTTTAAAATTTAGTTTTACACGTCTTTCTGTGGAGAATGGCATATAGAGGGCGCTATAACATACAAATCATGACCTTCGTAGCCCTATATGGCAAGATTCCCGCAATGGATTTTTCTGATTTTTGCACAGGTAATAGCTCTTGCATGTCCCTACATATTATCAGTTGTCAAAAATGTGTCACCATTGCTTAAAATTGTTCTAAAAATAAGAAACAATTTGCATGGGGTCAAACAGCTGTGAGTAACAGGGGAGAAGAATTTGTCAGTTTCGTCGTTTTCACAATATTGAATGAAGTGGTTGGGATCCTCACAAGCTACACCTGTTGCTACAAACAATACTCTGATAGGGTATCTATATTATTGTCAACTTGATCGAGTCAAAAAATAGTATTTATGCTAATATATACCGAGTGTTATAAATTCATTGTTGTAACTTTACAGATCTGACCCTACCAGACAATCCGCCTCTACTAAGCAACTGCCCAGAAGACTGGCAGTCGTATTTGGCTCCTGCTTCAAGGTTCATGCTGACTCACCAGCCAACTATGCAGCAGCAAAGACTACCTGTGAAGCATACTATCCTGGAGTAACGTTCCTCTCGTCAATGAAGGACCCGTACGAGCAGGCGTTTACTGAAACCCTATTCTACATCAGCGAAGTGGAATCGGGATGGTTTGGACTTGAGAGAGATCCAGTAAGATATTTTGTACTTTTTTATGTATTTTTGTTGTGTTTCCATTCTTTAATCTTTAATAGTGGGGCTACTAACAAGCATTGCTTGTCAATCAATTCAATTCAATTTGATTCGGCATACATAACCGAACTGACAGAAATTTAAAATACCAGTATAATATATAATAATACATAACGTATCCAATGTAGACTGTGTTAAGATAAACTGGTGAGGTATATGATATGATATGCTAGGACCAGTAATGGACAACCCGTAGGGCTATGGTATTATGGCCCTGTAATACATGAAAGTTAAAATATTACTAATATTACAATAATGATTCAGTAAGGGTTGATATAGAAAATTTACATAGGTAAATAAAACAGAACAAAAAAAAACCAGAAAAACAAACAAAAACAAACAATATCAAAAAAACAAACCACTTAACGGGGAAAACGGGATACTGCGAATTGGAAAGAAGAAGAGAGACTTATCAACATGTCTTGCGGAGATATGAATAAATATTCATAATGAGGAAAGCGGGGGAAGGGACATAGAAGAGGTAGACGGTTGAGAAGGAAAAGGTTAAGCGAAAGAGAGATCAGAAAAAGTTGAGAAACAGGTAAGAGAAATGAAGGACTTGGGGGGAAATTAAAAAGAGTAGTACTGGTGATGAGATGTTTTTTCGTTGAGCTTTTAAAGTATTGTGTTTGCTAAGTGTTGGTGATGGATTCGGAAGATCATTCCAAAGTTTTTTTGCCCGCCGTGCTATGAATAAAAGGGCTTTTCAGAGGAGGATTTTGGGCGGAGCGGAAGATGAAGTTTGTCGGCTTGTCTGGTCTTATAGCTGTGGATTTGTCAAGGAGAGTTCACTTATGCTTAATATATTTTCTCCCCCTGGCTTGAAAAGCAGTTAGGGGGATATTGCGATAGCGCGCATGTCATATGTTATGCTGTATATGTATGTCAGTTTGGTTAGGTTGTCGTTTTTCACGTCTCCTAAAAAGTTTTAAGTTGATTTACACAGACTTTGGGTTAAGGTGCAATGCAATGGGGGGTCCTTCAGTGTGGGTGAGTCAAAGATCATGGCCCACTGTCAAAGGTCATTGGGTCATGTTCCAGACTGCAAAACGTGCCGTGGGGGGATGACGCAAGTTTACTTGACAGGTATTTTTTGTGTTTTGTTGTATGCTGTACATGGGGTTTTATGTTCTGTTGTGGTGGTTGTCATCATATTGTTGTTGTCTGTGGTCAGTTTGGTTGTTGTGTGATTGATGTCTGTTGTGGTTTTCTGTTATGGTTGTGTTGTGGTTGAAAGCATAAGATTCAGAATAGGTGCAAAGGGTATAATTTAATTATGCCATTTTTAGACCAATTCAAACTGTTTGGCTAGAAGTAGCCATTTGTTTTAGTTTCCTTGGGGTGGTTACTTGTGGGTTTGTCTTGTGTGGTTCTTTATGTTGAAGTTGCTTGTTGTGGGTGTGTATTATGTTTTTGTTGTAGACTTTATCTGATGTGGTTCTTGTTTGATGCAGTTGGTTTTTGTGGTTGGCTCTTGTAGTTGTTATTGGTTGTGGTTGTATATTGTAGTTATTTGTTGTTTTCAATGTCTGATGTGGTTCTTTTCAATTGCATTTGGCTTTTGTGGTTGACTCTTGTAGTTATTGTTTGTGGTTGTTGTCTGTTGTAGTTGTGCATTGTGGTTATTTGTTGTAGTCAATGTCTGATGTGGTTCTTGTTTACTGAAGTTGTTTTTGTGGTTGTCTCTTGTAATTGTTATTGCTTGTGGTTGTGGTTGTATATTTTGGTTATTTGTTGTAGTCAATGTCTGATGTGGTTCTTTTTAGTTGAAGCATCTGGTTTTTGAGGTTGTCTCTTGTAGTTATTGTTTGTGGTTGTTGTGTGTTGTGGTTGTATATTGTGGTTATTTGTTGTAGTCAATGTCTGATGTGGTTCTTGTTTGATGCAGTTGCTTTTTGTGGTGCTCTCTTGTAGTTGTTATAAGTCAGGTCAGGTTTGCTTTGAGGGCCTGCTACTGGTATCCTGGTAACCAGTACTACCTGTCCCAGGGCTGAGTTGTCAGCGGCTAAACCATCACCCCATTGATTTTCTAAGCAAATCTGATGAAGAGGGTAGCTGGTTACCCTGGTAGAATGAAAAAGAAGATCTACCTACAAGGGCATCAGCTCTGGAGAGCTGTTGGCAGCTATCCAGCACATGTTGTCTTGTATGGTAGGCATGGTTGCCTAAAGGCTAGGCCCATCGCCGAAAACTGTGGATTGGCATCAGGAAGGGCATCCGGTCAATTATCTTTTGCTCCAATAAATCGTCACACAGCAGTGTTGCTGAGTGTGAGGTGTATCCGGCCACCTCCATTAGCGGGGACAAAACCAGATTTAAAACTTTGGTTTAACTAAACTCTTGTAGTTGTTATTGGTTGTGGTTGTTTGCTATTGTGGTTATGTTGTAGTTTGTTATGGTTGTTGTTTGTTATAATTGTTATTCATTATGATTGTTATCTGGAGTGGTTCTTGTTTGTCTGTTAAGCAGGTGAAAAAGCCTTTGAAACTTGGGTCATTTTGTTGGATTGTTTTAAAAAATATGCACTAATTTGCAAGCCGATCCTGTATGAGACCATGTTAGCTAGTTATATAATTAAAGGTGCAACGAGAGATTTTGAGACACTCAAATATTGGGTCATAATAGTAATTTCATATCTAATTAGACACTCAATAGGTATCTTACCTTGCGTTAGGCTACAGAAATGTCTTAAAAGAGAGAAAGGTGATTTTGATTTGCTTATTTTCAATTTTCAATGTAAACATAGATAATTTCGTATTTGCTCCTATACGAAATTAGGCATTTCACAATTTCTGTGTACCAACCGAACAGTTCTCAAGCTTATTAATCCTTTCAGATGGGGATATTTTTGATGGAAGCTTTACATCAGAGCAAAAATCAGTACTTTGATTTTTTAAGGGACACCTGTATGTGAAATCTCTCGTTGCACCTTTAATAAAAAAACTTTGATTCATTTTGTGTTTTGTGATTGGTCGGTTGCCTCACACTAATTGTAAATATACATATTTTTTTTTATTGTTTTTAGTAACTGGGTAGACATGCCTATTCGAATGGATTGCCTTTTACCTTTACCCAACGGAGCAAGGAGAGCCCCGCCATCTGGGGGGGATGGGTGTGTTTGCCCAGGTCAACTGGAGATGTCCGCTTATTGAAATATGTCTTGTCTCGAGGAGAGCCCATTCATGTGCAAATATACTCTTGGTAAGGTACTTTACACAAACCCACCATTTTATAAGTATAATAAAAATAAATAACATCCCCTCTTAGTTCTAGGAATACCCACAACATTTATTCCAAAATTCATAATTAATGTGGGAATGAAGCCAGAGCTGTAGACAGAATACCTCCCAAGTTCCAAGCCCAATTTTGGTGTCCCATTCATGATTTTAGCATAGATGGTTGTCCTGTATCAGTCACAGCCAGAATTAAATGTGGTATATGCACCCAGTGTTGAGCAATGATACACGTAGTTTCATCTTAGATCACGGTAGTGTATCTGATGCAGAAGGAGTGTATCTGAGATCAGAGGAGTGTATCTGAGATGCCGAGTAGTGATCTGAGATGCAGAGTAGTGTAATCTGAGATGCAGAGTAGTGTATCTGAGAATGCATGATTAGTGTATCTGAGATACAGAGTAGTGTATCTGAGATGCAGATTAGTGTATCTGAGATACCGAGTATTTGTTCTGAGATTCAGATTAGTGTTCTGAGATTCACGAGTAGTGTACTGAGATGGCAGAGTAGTGTAATCTGGATGCAGATCGTGTATCTGAGAGGGACGTGAGAAATGATGCAACAACAACAACAGCAGTGTATCTGATATGCACAAAGTGTAATCTGAGATGCACGAAGTGTATCTGAAGAGCCGAGTATATCTAAAATGCTCATTGGTGTATCTGACTGGACCCAGTAGTATGGGTGAGATACACAGTAGTGTATCTGAATGGCACGGCATGTTTAAGATGCAGATAGTGTTCTAAGATGCATAGTAGTGTAATCTGAGGATGGCAAGTAGTGTATCTGAGAAGATGCAGAGTGCGTATCCGTTAAGATGCAGAGTGTTTAATCTGAGATTGCAGATTAGTGTATCGGTGAGATGCAGAGTAGTGGTATCTGCGATGCAGAGTAGTGTATCAAGATGCAGATAGTGTCTCTGAGATGCCAGAGTATGTATCTGATGATGCAGAGTCGTGTATCGGAGATGCCGAGTAGTTACTAAGATGCAGAGTATGTAATCTGGATGAAGATTAAGTTTTTTGAGATGCAGAGTAGTGTATCTGAGATGCAGAGTAGTGTTCTTCTGAGATGAAGAGTAGTGTATTTGAGAATGCAGAGTAGTGTATCTGAGATGCAGAGTAGTGTATCTGAGATTGCCGAGTAGTGTTCTACGAGGCAGAGTAGGTGTATCTGAGATGCACAGAAGTGTATCTGAGATGCACAGAAGTGTATCTGAGATGCACAGAAGTGTATCTGAGATGCACAGAAGTGTATCTGAGATGCACAGAAGTGTATCTGAGATGCACAGAAGTGTATCTGAGATGCAGAGTAGTGGTATCTACGATGCAGAGTAGTGTAATGAGATGCAGAGTATTGTATCTGAATGCATAGTAGTGTATCTGAGAGCAGAGTAGGTGTACTAAGATGCAAGTAGTGTATCTGAGCTGCAGAGTAGTTGCTGAGATGGCGAGTAGTGTTCTGAGATGCAGAGTAGTGTATCTGAGATGCAAGTATGTATCTGAGGCTGAGAGTAGTGTTTTGCAAGGATGCAGAGTAGTGTATCTTGAGATGCAGAGTAGTGTATCTGAGATGCACAGAAGTGTATCTGAGATGCACAGTAGTGTAATCTGAAGATACAGAGTAGTGTATCTAAGAGATGCAGAGTAGTGTATCTGAGATGAAGAGTAGGTATTGAGTATGCCCAGTAAGTGTATCTGAGATGCAAATTAGTGTATCTCAGAGCAAGTAGTGTATCCGGAGATGAAAGTAGTGTATTTTAGAAGTCAGAGTAGTGATATCTAAGATGCCAGAGTAGTGTATCTGAGATGAAGAGTAGGTGGTATTTGAGATGGCAGAGTAGTGTACTGAGATGCAAGTAGTGTATCTAAGATGCAAGTAGTGTATCTAAGATGCGTGTAGTGTATCTGAGATGCCAGAGTAGTGATCTGAGATGCGAGTAGTGTATCTGAGATGCATAGTAGTGTATCTGATATGCATAGTCGTGTATTAAGATGCAGAGTCAGTGTGTATCTGAGATGCAGAGTAGTGACTCTGAGATCAGAGTAGTGTTCTGAGATCAAGTCGTGTAATCTGACATACAGAGTAGTGTATCTCAGATGCAGACTTAGTGTATCTGAGATGAAGAGTAGTGGTATTTATATGCAATGTGTGTATCTGAGATGCAGAGTACGTGTTATCAAGATGCAATAGTAGTGTATCTAAGATTGTCAGAGTCGTGTATCTGAGATGCACAGAAGTGTATCTGAGATGCACAGAAGTGTATCTGAGATGCACAGAAGTGTATCTGAGATGCACAGAAGTGTATCTGAGATGCAGAGTAGTGTTATCTGAGATGCGATAGTGTATCTTAGATGCATCGTAGATGTATCTGAGATGCAAGAGTAGAGTATCTGAGATGCAGAGTAAGTGTATTCTGATGCACAATAATTGTAATCTGAGATGCACAGAAGTGTATCTGAGATGCACAGAAGTGTATCTGAGATGCACAGAAGTGTATCTGAGATGCACAGAAGTGTATCTGAGATGCAGAGTGTGTATCTGAGATGCAGAGTATGTAATCTGAGATACAGAGTAGTGTATCTGCGATCAGAGTAGTGTATCTAAGATGCAGAGTAGTGTAATCTGGAGATGCAGAGTAGTTATCTGAGATGCAGATAGTGTATCGAGATGCACATAGTGTATCTGAGATACAGAGTAGTGTATCTGAGAATGCAGCGTAGTGTATCCTGAGATGCAGATTAGTGTATCCTGAGATGCAGATAGTGTATCTCAAGATGCAGAGTAGTGTCTCTGAGATGAAGAGTAGTGTATTTGAGATGACAGTGTGTAGCTCTCAGATGCACAGTATGTCTAAAATGCACAGTGGTGTATCTGACTGGACAAGGATTATAGAAGATACAGTGTCTCTGAAAATTCACGGATCGTATATCTGAGATGCCGGCCAGTGTAAATCTGAGATTCACGGCAGTGTCTCTGAGAATCACGGCAGTGTATCTGAGATGCACGGCAGTGTAGTATATGAAGAGATACACAGTGTATCTCAAATGCACGATAGTGTATCTGAGATGGCACGGCATGTATCTAAGATTCACGGCAGTGTATCAGAGATTCACGGCAGTGTATCTGAGAATCACGGCAGTGTATCTGAGATGCACGGCAGGGTAGTATATGAGAGATACACAGTGTATCTCAAATGCACGATAGTGTATCTGAGATGCAGGGCAGTGTATCTAAGATTCACGGCAGTGTATCAGAGATTCACGGCAGTGTGTCTGAGAATCACGGCAGTGTATCTGAGATGCACGGCAGTGTAGTATATGAGAGATACACAGTGTATCTCAAATGCACGATAGTGTATCTGAGATGCAGGGCAGTGTATCTAAGATTCACGGCAGTGTATCAGAGATTCACGGCAGTGTATCTGAGATGCACGGCGGTGCATCGGCTGTGCATGGCGGTGCATCGGCTGTGCATGGCGGTGCATCGGCTATTCATCTGAGATGCACAGAGGTGCATCTGAGATGCACAGAGGTGCATCTGAGATGAACAGAGGTGCATCTGAGATGACCAGAGTTGCATCTCAACAGAGGTGCATCTGAGACCACAGAGGTGTATCTGGTCCATTTGACATGATTTTCAGGGTATATAACACATCCCAAGTTTAATCTGTCTCTTGACCAGGGTAGCGCTGCATGGTAAAAGTAAGGGGTTCCAGTGGCAGATAATTGGACCCCTTAACCCCACCTTTAGTCTGAAAATAAGGGTCCAAACCAGAAAACAAGGGGTCCAAACGTGAAAAATATTTTTCTCGAACCATGGTATAAGTCTATTGCTATAGGCTAATAAATGGGCAGTTGGAGTGCGCTTTAGTTTAATTCACCTTCATCCAAAAGGATTATCTTGACTTGTCACTCATCTCCGTATTTAACAAAAACAAAAATCAAAAGAGAACTCAATGCAAACAGAAAACACTGCCAAGCAAAGAAAGAATGGCAAACAGCATGACTAACTTTTGTCCCAAGACAAGTTTCACTAAACAATATAATATACTACACAAGGCATTTTTAGGGCACTCCCTCCTTCAACCTGCTGTTTATCCTGTTGGCGTTGAGGCTGCCGAATTCATGGGTGTTGGCAAATCAACTAAATTCTTAGCCCATTTTAGAATTCTTATTTCAAGTTTGCCCTTTCTCACCTTTTGAATCCAAAGTTTCAAACATTTTGAGGCAACATACACACAGGCTTCACACACAGACCGTCGTATCAAGTCTAGCCTTAGGCTACATTCATTTACACAAGTCATAACATTATGAACACACCTGGGAAATACATCGCCAAGAAAAATGGTTTTCATTTTGAGAAATTACTCAAAATGCCCACTAATCAACAGAAAAACATATTCGCTACTAACAAATTACAGGTTGTGCATTTTTTGAAAGTTTAAAAGGATTAAATCCTTTATGAAAGGTTTCACGTCAACATTTCACTTCATGTACGGTTGGCCATTTTGGACTCCTTAGCATGGCTGAATTTTAGACTCCTTAGTATGTCATGAATGTCTTGATGAATTTTTTGATTGGCTAATCAGCAACATCAAAGGCAGTTTTATGAAGTACTTGTGATGGATAATTTGGAGGTACGGCAAAGAAGTTGGCTGAGACAAACTTGCGCTTTAAATTATTAAGGTTTGTGAATCAGTACACATTATATCTCCAGTAAGAAGTAGAATTGTGAGGTTTTCAATTCCACATAGTAACATGGACGTGTGGTTTACCTGCGTCCAGTTTTGGACCCCCAAAACCCCCTCCTATTGTGAAATTCAGTGCGTCCATAATTAGCTAATTTTCCAAAATCGGCGTCCTGGACTCAGAAGCAGAAAACGCTACCCCCTCTTGACTGTAGTTCAGCTGTTTTTTCCAGTCAGTGTACATAGGTTTTAAAAAGATAGGTCATTTATGTACCAGCTAATGCATCCCAGACCCTGATCCCCTTCACACTGACTCTAACCCCTGACACTGACTCTATCCTCTGATTCTAATTCACTGACACTGGCTCTAACCTCCTGACACTGACTCTAACCCCTGACACTGACTCTATCCTCTGATTCTAATTCACTGACACTGGCTCTAACCTCCTGACACTGACTCTAATGTCAACCAGATATCTTACCCCTGACACTGACTCTATCCTCTGATTCTAATTCACTGACACTGGCTCTAACCTCCTGACACTGACTCTAATGTCAACCAGATATCTAACCCCTGACACTGACTCTATCCTCTGATTCTAATTCACTGACACTGGCTCTAACCTCCTGACACTGACTCTAATGTCAACCAGATATCTTACCCCTGACACTGACTCTATCCTCTGATTCTAATTCACTGACACTGGCTCTAACCTCCTGACACTGACTCTCATGTCAACATAATCTGTAACTCCCCACACTGACTCTAACCCCTGACATGACTCTATCCTCTGATTATAATCCAACTGACGCTACTTCCTGCACTGGAACTCTAACAAGTCATTCCAAAAAGGAATGCTTGTACAAAAATGTTTCTTCTTTGAATTATATTTTTGTATGGGAATCTAACAGTCGTCATACCCTTAAAATGGTGTATTACAGATCATAATCGATCTGACCACTGGTAATGCAGACAGAAGTGATGTCAAAACAAATTGTCATGTTAGTGCCATAGGAGAAAAAGTAACATAACTTACCATGTGAATACATCTCTGTGCTGCCATATGGCTTTAAGTTATCTTTCCATTTCAAGAGCCCGACTGATCAAAGATTGGCATAATATTCTTGATGGGAAATTTTCTGACAAAGTGGAGCTATTGCACTTACACCATTCTTTCACTCACATGAAAAATCTGCTTTACTAAAATTGCCTGTTTAAAACGAGAAACAAAATTGCAATTATGCAGCATGTTAAAACAAAAACAAAGATTTTGATTTAGAGAATAAAGGTATTGTTTTTAGCCTCTTGCTGTTGTCTATCATGTCATAGATCACACGGGCGCCAGCAGTATTTTGATTAGAACAACGAGGCGCACCCGATTGTTTAGCGCTAAAATAGTGCTGTGGCCCATGTGATATGACACTATAGACACACGGCAGAGAGGTCTAAAAACATACCTTTATTCTCATTCTTTAACCCTTTTATCAACATACGAGCTGTTATAACGATTTCTAAAATTATGTAGATTTTATCCAACAACTACCCTCGCATCTTTAATCGATCAGTCCATTGTTAATATGTGCATTCGATTGGCCCGAGCATTGCGTATTCGTATCCGCCGACGATACGCGCTGTACCGTGTGGTATCGTCGAATATCACACTGCTAGGAACCAATGAAATTGCGTAAGCAATCTCAATTGGTTTAAGAATGTTTTATATACAACCTTCCTGGAGATGATATAACATTTGTTTACATAGTTTGCTTGTAAGCCAATTAGCGTTTGATTTTTAATCCCTGGCGTTTTAGCATAAGGGGACTTTGTCATGCAATCTGTCACGGTGTCTGTTTTGGCGTCTCCGCCCTGTGGTTGCTTGTATTTTTAATCTATTCATCATTCAATTGGTTCTCAGATTCTGTCCCCCCACACCCACAATAGACCCCAATGGTTACTGTTACTGCCCGAGTGGATGGATGCGATGGCGTTTGTCAAGCTTTACAGATTGATGGCTTCAAGCGATCTCAGACGTGGGATGCCGCACAGTATGAATTGTCAAACAGACTTCCTTCGGTCCTCTCTGGCTAGGCATCAATGCCATTTATGAAGAACATGTTTTGTCCTGGCAGAACTCCAATGGAGGCATTTGGTCAAGCCAATATCTGGAATCGTTTGAGAAGGAACGATTTGTATTTATGAAGAATTGTTAAAAGTACTCTGATTCTATTTATTTCAGTTTTATTTTGTACACCAGTCTATGGGGAGTTATTTAGTGGTGTGATATCCCAAGTTTAACGAACTTGGTATGTGGGTAGCTGGTACGTGCAAGTAGACCGCGCACTGTGTCATCATAATTCTTGTGCCATTAATTCATTTGCAATTTGCTCCCCACCAGGGGGTCTTGTAGTTTTAACTTGCAGTATTTAGACGTTTGAATGGACCCAATTTGGTACTAATAATTTAATGTTCCCGATTAATAAAATCACTACATGACACAGTATAATGTAGGAGCCAAGTCAAAACTCTCATTGTCCTTTGTCGATTTTTTTTCAGCTCTCAATATTGTTGCATATTTACAACATTTTGATGATAACCCTAAAATAATGTCTTACAGTATTTAAAAAAACCACCCATCTTCAGGTTATACCTTCATGTAGGGTCCGTACTAAGACTGTGTGGCCCAACCGGTCCGAGGCAGGTTGTTTGAGAAATGTGGTCCAGATAGTGGCCCAAAATAGTGTCCATCGGTTTGTTGAGAAATGGTCCAGAATATGGCCGCAAACATAAAAGGTCCAGCAGGTTTGTTGAGAAATTAGTCCAGAATAGTGGCCCAAAATAGGTCCAGCAGGTTTGTTGTGAATTGGTCCAGAATAGTGGCCCAAAATAAGGTCCAGCAGGTTTTTTTAGAACATTGTGTCCAGAATAGTGGCCCAAAATAGGTCCAGCCCCAAAAAAACAGGTTTGTTTGAAATGGTCCAGACCTAGTGGCCCAAAATAGGTCCAGCAGGTTTGTTGAGAAATTGGTCCAGAATAGTTGGCCCAAAATAGGTCCATCAGTTGTGAGAAAATGGTCCAGATAGTGGCCCAAAATAGGACCAGCAGGTTTGTTGAGAAATTGGTCCAGATAATTTGGAGAAAAGAAAAGAGAAAAAGGATTTCTAGTCCAGTAGACTTTTGCATTTCATTTTGGTTCTTTGCAAATGTGACATCTTTATATAATGGTCTTGATATATCTTTTTTTCAACCTAGCCTTTGGTAGAGAAATAGAGGGGCTAGATTTACCACTTTTAATCAGAGGAAATTGTTTATTTTTTTAAACCTAATAGCATTTAAAGAATGAATATGACTTATGGACTGGTCGTATGAGTTAGTACTACTTAATACTTAACACAGAGGAGGTAAATGAATCAATAATTATGAGGAAATTGTTTATTAATAATCCTTATATTTTAATATTATTTCTCTTTAACCTATATCATTAGCATGACCTTTGACCTTGGCATGTTACTTTACTTTGAGTGGGCTAACCGAGAATTCCGTTGGTGTATGAAAACTGGGGACCAAACCAGCCCGATGGACGATTCTAACGAGAACTGCTTGAATTACAGTGAACACGAAGGGTATGGAATGATGATGATGCTCCTTTGATTCTGCTACCTACGTCTGCGACAAAATGCCCGAGAGTAAGCTCAAATTTGAGATTCTCATGTCAATCTTATTATCCAGGAGAAATTGTTGGAAAGGTTAAAATGGTTAGGTGCATTTCATAGGCCTCGTTTCATTTATTTAGGGTTCACTGGCTATCTGTGATAAAAGCTTATTTCACAGAATTGCAGTTGCCCAGGGGGTTCGCAAGTTTTGTTTGGGTATAGGACGTGGCCTGCCTCCGAGAGTCTGGAATTAGGACCCATAGCTATACCATTTTTTGCCAAAAAAGGGACCGATAGCAATAATACCATATATGCAAATTTTGGCCAAATTTAACCCAAATTTGCCATTGTTCAAAATTTCAACCAACATGTCACAAACACCGCAAATTTTGACATTTTAAGAAGCAAATTTGGAAAATTTTGGCTTCAGATGAGGAAATTTGACTAATTTGTCAACAATTTTGAGAAAATTTTTGGCTCCGATTGGAGAAAATGGTGACCTAGTTTCCAAAAAATTTGAGAAAATTTTGAAAAAACGACCCATTGCTATACCAAAATTGGCAGGAAAAAAGGAGGAGTCATTGATACCAATAGGCTGAAATGATGCGACGTATGTTTATGGCACGTCCCTGTATGGTCTTTGTGTTGAAACCCCCCCCCCCGGGTGCAGTTGATTCCAATCTTGTGGGTTTGGTGACAAGGGAATGCTTTTATCACGGGGTCTTACAGGCCTCTATGCTCCAATTTCGTCCGTTTGCAGACAGAAATAACCCAAAAAATATGATTTTTTTACAGCTACAAATTCCCCCTTTAATTTATGTGGGTTGTCAAGCAAAGTTAATTAACTGAAAGTGATTTTGGAACTTTTGAAGTGAAAATAGAGGCATTAAAGTTTTGAAAAAGGTGAATCTAGAAACAGTTATTTTAATAATAAGAAATGAAACAATAAATCAGTATTTATATAGCACCTTCGCATAAGGTGAAAGCACTTTTCTTCAGTTTGCTGCCACATGAAATTAAGTCAGAATAATTTTGTTTCAACTATAGTGGCTGGACTGATGATAAACACTCAAACTGTACTAACTCTGTACAATTGGACTCTGCAATTTAAAACAAAATGGTTTCCATATTTTGACCATATGTTATGAAGGTGATTCATTTCATATGTTTATATTTAAATATTATGTAGGTTTTTTTTTCAAATTTTTGAAACTTTTTTTAATAAGACAATTTGGTATATTTTCCAATGGCTTCCAAGAATTACTACTACTAAACCAAAGTTTTAAATCGCGGTTTTGTCCCCGTCAACGGGGTGGCCGGATTCCCCTCACTTCGCAGCACCGCCCTGACTCTTGCTTCCATTTAACCGATTCAATGCATCCTCCATCCTCAACCCACCCTCCCTACTCTCCTCCTCCACTTGTTGCTTCCATGTCTTCTTTGGACGTCCCCCCTCCTCCTTAAACCTCACCGCGAACTCAAAAAGCCTTCTTAACCCTGCTCGTCATCCTTTCCTCAACACATCCATACCAACGTACCACTATTCGTCCTTCGCCCCACCGTGTCCACCGCCTCTTCCAAACCCAACATCTGCAATCAGTCCCAGTCTTCATCCTTCCATCAACTTCACACCACACATTGCTCTCATCATTTGCTCTCTCTGTCCCCTCAAAATCCCATCCATTTTCGCTCAGACCCACGTCTCACTCCCCATACAGCATCATCTGATCTCACAACAACGCTCTTATACACCATTATACAACCATTCCTTTCATCTTGCAAAGGATACCTTTTCCCATGCAACAACTCCCCCCATTCCCTAAACTTCACTCACATATACTCACTCTCGCGTCCACAAGCCACCTCACATCCACCACCCCCCTAACCTTATCCCCTAGGTATGTTAACTCCTTCACTGACCAAAACATCCACCCCATCACACACCTTTTCCTCCGGTTCCCAACCATCCCTCCAGCTCCCTCTCACATCTTCTACACCAAATATTTTTGGTGTTAAAGTTGATGCTTTGATCGATTTAGGTCAGTCTTTATCTCTAGGTACAAATGGGTCACATTTTCCAGGATATTTGGTGTAAATATGATTCCAGTTTTGGCATATCTGAGAAGTTGGTGTTGGTCGGCACGGGTTTGTACATGAAAATTCAATTTGTTCGGACATTCACATCTCCCACATGTCTAAATTCACATTTCGTGACTATTTTTTCCATCTAGTTGGTGCTGAGGGAGGCTGTCCTCAGGACGGTACACTGGACAGGCAATGTTACAAACTTCAAGGTGTCAATGAACCCTTGACATGGAGAGATGCAAGACAGTGGTGTGTCGACAATGGCATTGGAGATGGTAACCTAGCAACAGTCTACCATCCTGCATTACAATGTAAGGACTCCTCCCTCCCCACAAAAAATCCCAGAAATTAGTATTAGTATTTGATTTTGAATTGTAAAGTGGCAGAATGGTAAGTTAACATCATGCCATACCAAAGGAAACATATTTGATATAGGGTGACCCCAAAAGAAATGCAACCTATAACAATGTATAGACATTGTCTTAAATTGTATCCGCGTAGAAATGATCGCAGCCGAGATGTTATGAACTCGTTCTCTGTCTACAAAAATATGCATACATTTTTTAATGTAGTTGTTTTCATTGGTAAAATAATTGCCAAAAAACACTTTTTAAAGTATTTCTAGATGAAATTTATCACATAACTTTTTAAATTCAAGTGGACTAATTACATGGTGTGGAGTACCCAAAGGCTGTAATTTATAGATTACATATTGTGCCATGTTATGATCAAAATTGATAATCTAAAACTTGTATAACCAACCTGGCAACTTGACTCATTTATACTTTGGCTGGTATACTGGAAGGGAGTCTAACTCTCAACCCAGGTTTAAGTCATCATTCGCTTTTTGTTGAAGTTCCATTCAAGTTGGAGTACCTTTTCATTGTTTTAAATAGCCATTGGTTATTGGTTATGAATTGATGAAAAATCAGCAATGAGAATAAAAAATATATAATTCAAAGCATAATACTGATGAAAAGATTCTCATAGTTCACCTTTCCAACAATGAACATGGGATTTATACTAGACTGAAAAGTGTTTGGTCTTAGTCCAAATTGTTCAAAGGGTCTGTTTGGCACACAATTTTATCAAAAGCACTTAACAAGAGAGACTGACGATCCTGTATTTTCTTACACATTCAGCATTCCTCACTGCCATCATGAAGGCCTTCCCAATAGACCTTTGGATTGGTCTGTACACCAATGGTTCTGATCCTCGTTGGCAATGGGCTGATGGAGCACCAGTCGAGTACACCGCCTGGGGTGCTGGGCAACCTGACGGTGACCCGGTAAGGGCTTGAATTTGTTTGTTTAAAGGTGCAACGAGATATTTCACATATCAGGTGTTCCTAAAAAAATCGAATGTACTGATTTTTGCCCTGATGTAAAGCCTTCCAACAAAAATAACCCCATCTGAAAGGATTAAGCTGAGAAATGTTTCTTTGGTACAAAAATTGTGAAATTTCTAATTTCGTATAGGAGCAAATACGAAATTCAGCCTATGTTTTATATTGAAATATAAGCAAATCAGAATCACTTTTTTCTCGCTTCTAAGACATTTCTGTAGCCAAATACAAGGTAAGAAATCTATTGAGTTACTAATCTATATAAAATTACTATTATGACACAATATTTGCGTGCCTCAAAATCTCTCGTTGCACCTTTAAATTTGTTTGTTTATCCCATTGGCACTACCACTTATGATACAGTCTGTCTGATTGGCTCATTACAGGGCACAACATGATATAAACCTCTGTGTAACCAATCAAAATAGTGCTTCTATATCTCTTTGTAAGCTATACCACAATCTTAGAGTATCTCTGACTTGCTCATTACCTGATAATATTAATCCAACTGACCAATCAAAATAGTGCTTAGATGCTGATAGATAGGCAGGTAGTGCCCGGGGGATTAATGTGAAGGTCACAATTTTTTTTATCACAAAGTTTGTAAACATGACAGTTTGAGTAAGAAGTAGGCTGGGTATAGAATATTACTTCAAGAAGTGCTTCGAAGTATGTCATAAATGACTCAAACTTCCACCAACTTAATTTGACCCATACAGGAGCAGTGGTCATGTACTAAGATGTTAAATGACCCAGACCAGCCAGGGTTGTGGAATGATGTTGCATGTGCTGATGACGATGATGCTATAGAGCCAGAACTCAATGCCTTCTTATGTCAGAGCAACTTGGGTAAGGACATAAAACACTGCAAGCGCTTTTCCAGGTGAATTCCATTTAGCCTTATAGAAAGTACAACTTTCCATCAGTGGTAGTGGAAAGGGGGTGGGGGGATGAGGGAGAACCAGGGGGCCTCCCCCCACTTTTCATAATTGATTGATGGTACACGTCAGGCTTAACATAGCTGCTTGAGAAAGAGATAGCAAGATAGCTCAGATGAAGTGCCAAGTGACTCCTCCACTTTTAAAATCTTTAAACACCACTGCCTTCCATTATGGGGCTATTGAATTCATTTGGTATAGCCATGGTCAGGTCATGATCAATGCATGGGTGTCACATGCACTGCACATGACAACCATGTAGTGATCATGACAAGACCTGCCTATTGCAGCTAAATTCATCCAGGGTTTTTCTCAAATTTTTTTCAATGGGACGGCTGCCTTTTGAAAAGCGGGCAGCAATCTCTCTGTCCCTGTATGGGGATGCAGTCAGATAAGGACAAACAATGCAAATGAGCTGCTTGAAGGCCTTGCCCCACAGGCAAATTGTGAGGCCAAACTTGCCTCACAGGGCAAGTGTTGAGGCCTGTTGCTGTTATAAGCATAAAACAAGGCTTACAGAAGTAAAAGTATTGAAAAGTATATTTAAAAGTTAACAGCTATGCACGTCACACAGGTGATATTGTTGCGTGAATGCAAGAAGGTCGTAAGTGCAATGGTTATCATTTGTCAGAAATTCACATCATACATACTATATTGCCAAATCTTTGGTCTGTGCCTCTTGAAATGGGTCTTCATGTGACAATTTTGCCTGAAGAACCATGCCAAGAGCCACTGATCATAATCATAACAAATGTCAGGTCAGGTTTCCTTTGAGGGCCTGCTACTGGTATCCTGGTAACCAGTACTACCTGTCCCAGGGCCGAGTTGTCGGCGGCTAAACCGTCACCCCCATCGGATTTCTGATGAGGAGGGTAGCTGGTTACCCTGGTAGAATGAAAAAGAAGATCTACCTACAAGGGCGTCAGCTCTGGAGAGCTAATGGCGGCCATCCAGCACATGCTGCCTTGCATGGCGGGCGTGGTTGCCCAAAGGCTAGGCCCACTGCCGAAAACTGTGGATTGACGTCAGGAAGGGCATCCGGTCAATTATCTTTTGCTCCAATAAATCCTCACACAGCAGTATTGTATCCGGCCACCCTCGTTGACGGGGACAAAACCGGATTTAAAACTTTGGTATAACTAACTAACAAACTCATCATAACAAATGGCAGCACATGGAAGCTATTGCCCCTACCGACTTCTCAGGCAAGATGTAATTTTGTCTTTTTCTTTCTTTTTGTTTTGAATCTGTACACTACTTAACGATTCCCCAATTGATTCTTATTGCATATGTGGAGCATAATAATCATATAAAAATGTTATCATGCCATCAATTTGTTAGGTCTTGATTCTAATTCCTTACAGACCCTACACTGCCCGGCAATCCGCCAATTGTTTCCAACTGCGCTAGGGAAGGCTACCAGTCCTACTTTGATGCTTGTTTCCGTGTTGAGACCACCCCAATGACCTACACCGAAGCCATGGCGATGTGCGAATCAGAGACGGCTCAACTTGCATCCTTGACTGATCTATATCAAGAGTCCTTTGTGAAGACTGTGTTGTATAATAACAAAGTAGACTCTTTGTGGCTTGGGCTTATGGATGATCAGGTAACAGTAAAATAGTGTTGGCATCATCACGCTTTACCTGCCCCAATTTGGCTACTTTTGAAAGTCAAAAATGCTCCCAAATTGATATATTACTTATGGATGATCAGGTAACGGCAAAGCAAGTGTTGCCAATACCATGCCTTATCTGCCCAATTGGACTGCTTTTGAACGTCAACAATGCTCCCAAAGTGATATAACTTATGGATGATCAGGTAACGGCAAAACAGTGTTGCCAATATTACGCTTTACCTGCCCAATTGGGCTACTTTTGAAAGTCAAAAAGTGCACCCAAAGTGATATATTGACTTATGGATGATCAGGTAACTGCAAAATAGTGTTGCCAATATCACCCTTTACCTGCCCAATTGGGCTACTTTTGAAAGTAAAAAAGGCTCCCAAAGTGATATATATTATTATGACTTATGGATGATCAGATAACTCCAAAACAGTGTTGCCAACTTCACGCTTTACCTGCCCAATTGGGCTACTTTTGAAAGTTAAAAAATGCTCCCAAAGTGATATTTTTGGTAGGTGCCGTGGGCAACGGCAATATTTTGTCCTATATAAACCAATGGTTAAGGTAAAAATTGGGCTTCTTTTGGCTCTTTGGCTAACCAGATTTTTTTTTGTTGGCAACACAGTCTGCAGCAAAAGTAATAAGGCTGAAATTCTCTTGTTGTACCTTCAGACACTATTATTTTATTTGCTTTGTGGTGGAAGAAAGGAGAGAGAGAGACACACACCAGATTCTATAACTGTAGACCTTTGGACAAGGGCTAAAAAAACACAACGTGTAGCAATTAAGCATTTTGGTATCAAGATCAACAAGTTGTTCCCATATTAAAGACACTATTAGTGATTCATCTGAAAGAGTCAAAATATTTGAAATTCGCAGGAATAACTTAAAAGCGAAGTCCATAGATTTCTCATAAGTTACTTTTTCTAACTGAAGATTTGACAGAAATGGAAGAAAATGGCCTGTGTTCAAAGATATGACTCCATTCGGTTCCGTGTTGTAGTTAGTGTCCGTACAGACAGTATGCATATATATCCGATTTTGTCCTTAACGCTTGCTTCTGGCCTATCATTTGCAGATATGTTAGGATACCATGCACTTGTTGCAGACCATGTAAAAAATCTGATTTTGAGTGATTTTATGATTTTCTGATTTAGCAAATCACTGATATGCCTTTAGGGTTGAGAGGCTGCAATGATCACCTGTATCATATCCTATTGATACTGTATATAATTACTGAGGTCACATTTGAACTTGGGGCGGATGTATAACAATTGTCTTCATATACATCAATTTAATCAAAACTTCGGGCAAATTTAAAATCACAAATTTCTAAATGGTTTGATGATAACAAACGTACTTTAAATGCCAAAAATATTTTTTTTTTTTTTTTTTTTTTTTAATTCTTTTCTCAATAAATTTCAAAGTGTTCTCTGCACTGTAATAATGATCATTGAAATGGGTAACATTTAAATAGACACTGGCACATTTGAAACATAGTGGTCCCTCAAGATTGTTGTCAAAATCGCTCTTTTTGCATGTTGTAAGGCTTTATATACAAAAGCCCTCACCCGAAATGATTGAGACCAATCAGCTTCCTTATGGGTAAACAGAACGATTTTATAATTTAACGTCGCCGACGACGTTAAATTCAGCAGACGACGAAAATGGCGTTTAACACAAGAACATGCATGCTATATGCATGTTTCCCACGCTATGCACACTATTTGATCGGTCTATAACCTTTGTGGTTTTAATATCAGTGAGTACGAGTCAAAAATATTCATGTAATATACACATTTGTTGATTAAAGTTATGGAAAACTTAAAAGTTGGCCTACAAATTACCTGGATGTCTTTATCCTCATATCAATGTCCCTATCTGTTTTGGGTATGTTATTTTATTTGTAAAATATATCTCTGTTCTTCCAATGGCCTAGACTATCATTTGAGAGCAAATCGAAGAAATTTCATATTTTGTGAAAATGTGCCAGTGCCGCTTTAAATATCTTGGTGTAATTTTTGATCCTGTGATGTCCTGGTGTGATCATATCAATCATATGTCTGCATGTATTTCTAAGCATTGTAGTGTTATTAGAAGACTTAAATATTATATTCCTAAAGATACTCTGGTTATGCTTGCAAATTCAATTGTCATGCCACATTTAGACTATTGCAGCCCTGTCTGGTCTAACTGTACTAACGATCTTATGAATTTACTTCAAGTTCTCCAAAATAGATTAGCTCATATAATTTTATCAGCAGACATTCAATTTGCAATTTGGGTACTTTCTCTTCAATGTTACAGGCGACAGGCCAATACCAGTGGATTGATGGTTGGCCTTTGACCTTTACAAATTGGGGTGAGAACGAGCCCAGTGGCGAGGGTTGTGTCGCCTTGACGGATGGTGAAGTTTGGGATGACATGGATTGTGCTGGGACAAGCGCATTTATCTGCAATTACAACGCTAATTCCAGTATCATTTCTAACCTATTGTGTATATCCTCACATACTTAAAGAGACATGAGGAGATTTCCAGAAAGAAGCGCCCCCAATTTTTTTTTCGAACCCGGGTTTTTTTGCAATATTTTGGAATGCTTTCCAATGTATTAGACCACAACTGAAGTGAATAAGCTGATACGCCGTCTTTATGTACTAGATATGATTGAGTACTTTTCTGTTGTGCACGACAGAAAGTCAAAGCACGGTGTTCATTTTCATGGGGACCGTTACGATGTCAGGAGGCAAGTTCAAAACAAAGTTTGCGGTTTCTTTGTGCGTGTTTGTCCAATAAAAAACCGTTCGAAACGTTCTCGTTAGTTGGTCTACAATCCGTCAAGTGCAATTTGAGAAAATTTGTATTCCTCAAAAAAATCTCCTCCTGTCACTTTAATTTAATACAAACTGTATCCAATTGATTGGAACTGGAAACATAATAGATATGAAATTGCTATAATTGGAATTTTTGGTAACTTATAAAAAGTGACATATGTGAACATATTTCTCCTCTCATCATCTGAAGCTAATAGATTGTTGCTTCTGGGAGTTACCGTCATTCAAATGAAGATCACCGTAATCATAGATTACTCACAAACACAAGTTAAATAGGTTCATTGCTCACAAATTTCTTGCATTGCTTCTCTCAGTCAATATCTGTGTTCCTTCAAAACACATGTAACGTCAGAACATACTGAGCCCATACTGGTACATAACATATTGAAACAATTTTGCAAACATGACAAGCAGTTTGTCAGTTCCAACATTTTTTTATACAGTTTTTTATAATATTAGAGAGCTTTTTTGGAGACCAGTATTGAACAACATCACCCATGCTTGTTCTAATCTACTAAAGGACATCTTAGTTGGCGATGCTATTGTTTATCAGCTATATTGCAGGGGATTTAACTTGTTCTCATTTTATGATAGTATTTTGTATTGTATTGCGCGTGTTTTTGAATAGCCTGGTCAGATGTCATGATTAATGCATTTGCGTTTGCGTCACATGCACAAGACAACTATGCATTGGTCATGACCCCTTGGGTGTCACATGAACAAGACAACTATGCATTGGTCATGACCCCTTGGGTGTCACATGAACAAGACAACTATGCATTGGTCAAGACCCCATGGGTGTCACATGCACAAGACAACTATGCATTGGTCAAGACCCCATGGGTGTCACATGCACAAGACAACTATGCATTGGTCAAGACCCCATGGGTGTCACATGCACAAGACAACTATGCATTGGTCAAGACCCCATGGGTGTCACATGCACAAGACAACTATGCATTGGTCATGACCCCATGGTTTTTCCATGGCAATTCGCAAGTCTGAATTCACTACCCCCTATATTGGACCACATAATCATTTCTGTTGTACCTTCATAGGGGTTGTACAGACTTCATTCTGACCAGCCCATGCTGCCTCCTATGTATTAACTCAAATTTTGCTTTGTTTGACATTTTGTTATTTAACAGCCCCATACCCCATATACCCCATCACCACTCCTCCATCTGCTACTAGTCCCAGAGGATGGGACAATTTGAAGACACTGCTATCTATTTGATGATAGCCTATCGCGCCCAGGGGTCCATTTGGATGCCAGCTCTATCAATGTCAGAGCCAATATGGAGCCAATTTAGCCAGTGTTCACAGCAATGCGGAATTGGAATTCATCATGCAGAGGGCTGGCGAGGTATTCACTGCTTCAACAATCTGGATAGGAAGCAGAGATGGGATAGTAAGTGTCAATATTTCTATTTAGACCCCGGGATTTGACCATTGTTACTTTAAATGTTGATCTTTTGCAGGGTCAGTTTAACATGGGCTTTCATTCACAATCACATAGTCAAACGACCTTGCCATTGTCCACATTCCTTGCAAACGTCTGCAGGTCATCAATCGATGGTGGGCCTACCATGTTATAAGCCCGATGAGAATTCAATTCCATGATGCCAGTAAATGTAAGGTTATACATTTTCTGTGGTCTTTGCTTTCTTAAAAGAGATAGAGTAACACGTACCCAGACTTTTTGTACACACACTTCAATTAATTATTGGGAGGCTTTAAATAATAACTTAAGAGACCACGCTTTTTCAAAACTTAAAATTCGTCGCTTTAATGTGTTGTTTTAACCCCAAACACCCTTTCACGTCATATTAGACCAATTTAGATTTTTAGTTGACATTCTTGCAACCAGAACACATGATTTTATAATGAATTCATGTATTTTGGACCTCAAATCAGGATATTTTCTAGGGCGTTTTCGACCAGCTTTGAGGTCACAGCGTTTGTATTGTCTTCTCGTGTACAGAAAATAACGCATGTTGGGGGGGTGAGCCTCATGATTGACTGCCAGATCTTGTTGAAATTGTCAATTGAATGTTTGGTATTAGTGAAAAGAACAGCATGCCAAATTTTAAGTTTTCCAAAAAATCATTTTGGAATATTGGTGTATGTCTTTCAAATCCCCATAATTTTGGTACAGGTCTTATTTTTTGCAGTATAGAACATGACCGAATGTGCCATTTTGTGAAAAAAACTCAATTTTTTCTCAATTGATGATTATAAGATTGTTTTTTTTTATGTTTTAGAAAAATTTTTTATTTTTTTCAGTTTTTTATTTTTCCTGTGTGTCATCAAAGTAGTTGCAACATCATTAGTACCTATTTCCTATTTTTGGTTGAGTATTTCCAGAAATACTTAAGTACCCACTTTTAATAATTGTTTTTTCATGGAATGAACTACACTCCTTCCAGATGAATACGTGTCATATGAAAGGATCAATTTAGAAATGCTCCATGTTAGATTTTGCAGACTGAGTGTTTCTCTTTTTTGATCCCATATGTTTTTAAAATTTTCCACCCTAAATTATTTTTACCTAAAATCATTTTTCTAAGAAGTACACACTTTATTGTAAAAAACACGCGAATAAAAAAAAAACATGATTTTGAGGTTCTTTGTTTATACACACATCTCTGGAGTTTCAGCTTAAAAGCACCTTCCATCTAGGCTGGGAAATTATTTAATAAAAATATTTTTTTTACTTTTTTTAAAAAATAAAAACATTAAAAGAAATTGACATCAGTGAATACTCCAAAATATGTAGATGAAAGTTTTCACCCTTACTAAGTCCAAGTAGGACTAATTGTACTAAAATGTCAAATTGTACCCTTATTAGAGTACTTTTATTTTATCACTTAAAAGAGAATGTTCCATTTCCCCTACCTCTGTGCATTGACGTCAGCTTGATTGATGGTCCCCCCGTAAACAACGCGTGCTGGTTTAAGCGACAGAGTTGTTAACATGCGTGCACAAAGACTGTATATATTGATGCCGTGCGTAAAAGCTGGGTCTAGATTATGACATCACTGCACGCAGGTAGAGAAATGGACTATAGACCAACTACATTGGCTCCACAAAATTAAAAATCTGTTTTTTTAATTATTTTATTTTTCTATTTATAAAATCACTACAGTGGGATTAAAAATTAATTGGACAGGAATACGCACACTCTTGTAAGGGCAACAAGCTACGCGAAGGTTCAGCGCATTCTTCAACCATTTAACGCATTGGGAAATGAGGTGCGATGTTCCTCCTGGCTCACACAGTCTACGCTCTTGTGTGGTTTGATTCTGTCGCACCAATTATTATTCAGACTGTATAGCATCCCTTAACTGTCTTTTTTCAAAACTGCTTCTCTTCTTCTGATTACAAGACAGTTTATAGATGGACAGACCAAACTCTAATCGATTATGTTAACTGGATGGACACCCAACCGGTATGGACAACTGGGTGTTGAGATGGATATTGACAATGATGTACATGGGGAACTGATAATTGTAATGACAACAGTGCCCTTTAATCTGCAAGTCACCTATCTGTAAGTTAATGCTTTTATGTATTGTAAACACCCATTTTCATCCCGGAATCTTTTTCCAATGTGAAGAGCAGCCAACATTTTACAGAAAAATCTGATGTTAACTGTTTAAAAATACATTTTTTTTATTTATTTGGTCTTTACTCGCAAATGATTCTTATGTAGGTGGACCCGTTGAAGTGGGCTCCAGAGGGTGTTTTGAATCAACACAATGCGCTAGCAATGTGCCATTTTGTCTGTACTAAAACCCTGTCAGTGAGTACTTAAGGATAAGTGTTCCAAAAGTTTAAGAACCACAAGACATTTCATAATCTTGCTAAAAACTAATGCTTTGTGGGCTAAATTGGGGTAAACGTCAGGGTTTTCATGGATAAGAAAATGAGTTTTTGTGGGATCCCATGACCCATTTGAGGTTAAATTTCACCAACTGGTGCATTGTGGGGTGAGTCAAAACCCCTCTAGGTGGCCTCTAATGCATACCCACAATTGGGTTATCCTAGGGTGTGGGGGTGTTTCTGTCTTGACTATGATTTTTTTTGTTTTGTATAAATTTATGTTGTTTTTTTGTTTAGGTTCTGTGTAAATGTAATTTGGAATTAAAAAAAAAAGAAAGAAAAAATTGGGGGTCACAATTTCTGAATTTAGGTAATGTTCATCATAAAATATGTATGATATTTTGTTCAACTTCTAGTTTTACTTTTGTTATAAAAGTGAATTTTAGGGAGAGGGTTTTACTTATCATAAAGTCTAAAGTCAACCCGAGAAGCTGCATTTTTTAAGCAGTCCTTTCTAATCCCCAATTTAGTTAAACTCTTTGATATCACATTTGATAGATCTGCACTTTGAACCAGATTTTAGACACTAATTGTTTTCCCTTGTTTTTTTTTTGCTTATCAGTGTCAAAATTATCCATATTTTAGACAATTTTTTTTTGCTTATCTGTGTCAAAATGTACCAGATTTTAGACAACTTTTTTTTTGCTTATCAATGTCAAAATGAACCGGATTTTAGACAACTGTTTTTTTGTGCTTATCAATGTCAAAATGAACCAGATTTTAGACATTTCTTTTGCTTATCAGTGTCAAAATGAACCAGATTTTAGACAACTGTTTTTGTGCTTTTCAGTGTCAAAATGAACCAGATTTTGGACAACTGTTTTTTTTTTTTGCTTATCGGTGTAAAAATGAACCCGATTTTGGACAACTGTTTTTTTTTTCTTTTTGCTTATCAGTGTCAAAATGAACCAGATTTTAGACAACTGGGTTTTTTTGCTTATCAATATCAAAATGAACCAGATTTTATGTTTTTGCTTATCAGTGTCAAAATCATCCAGATTTTTAGACAACTATTTTTGTGCTTTTCAGTGTCAAAATGAACAGATTTTAGACAACTGCTTTTTTGCCTTATTGCTTATCAATGTCAAAATGAACCAGATTTTAGACAACTGATTTTTTGGCTATCATTGTCAAAATGAACCAGATTTTGGACAACTGTTTTTTTTTTTTGCTTATCATGTCAAAATGAACAGATTTTAGACAACTGTTTTTTTGTGCTTATCAGTTGTAAAAATGAACCAGATTTTAGGACTAACTGTTTTTGTTTGTTTTTTTTTTTTGCTTATCAGTGTCAAAATGAACCAGATTTTAGACAACTGGTTTTTTTTGCTTATCAGTGTCAAAATGAACCAGATTTTAGACAACTGCTTCTTTGGCTTATCTGTGTCAAAATGAACCAGATTTTAGACAACTGTTTTTTGTCAAAAATGAACCATATTTTAAATGACTGTTTTTCATGCTTGTCAGTGTCAAAATATACCAAATTTTAGACAAATGCTTTTTTGGCTTTAAATGTCTGAGTTTTTTGTGCTTTTCAGTGTCAAAATAAACCCAGATTTTAGATTTTTTTTTTGGGGGGGGGGTGTGGGTTGGGGTTATTAGCATCAGAATGAACCAGATTTTGGACAACTGCTTTTTTGGCTTATCAGTGTCAAAATGAACCAGATTTTAGACAACTGCTTTTTTGGCTTATCAGTGTCAAAGTGAACCATTTTTTAGACGCCTGTTTTTTGGCTTATCAGTGTCAAAATGAACCATTTTTAGACAACTGTTTTTTTGCTTATCAGTGTCAAAATGAACCAGATTTTAGACAACTGCTTCTTTGGCTTATCACTGTCAAAATGAACCAGATTTTAGACAACTGTATTTTTTTTTTTGCTTAACCGTGTCAAAATGAACCAAATTCTAGACAACTGTGTTTTTTTGCGTATCAATATCAAAATGAACCAGATTTTATACAACTGTTTTTTTTGTTATCAGTGTCAAGATGAACAAAATTTTAGATCTTTTTTTTGGCTTATCAGTGTCAAAATGAACCAGATTTTAAACAACTGTTTTTTTTTGTGCTTATCATTGTCAAAATGAACCAGATTTTAGACAACTGTTTTTGTGCTTATCATTGTCAAAATGAACCAAATTTTAGACAACTTTTTTTGCTTATCAGTGTCAAAATGAACCAGATTCTAGACAACTGTGTTTTTTGCTTATCCGTGTCAAAATGAACCAGATTTTAAACAACTGTTTTTTTGTGCTTATCAGTGTCAAAATGAACCAAATTTTGGACAACTTTTTTTGCTTATCAGTGTCAAAATGAACCAGATTCTAGACAACTGTGTTTTTTGCTTATCCGTGTCAAAATGAACCAGATTTTAGACAACTTTTTTTTGCTTATTCAAAATGTCCCCACAAGGTATCGAGTATACACACACATGGTGTATACTTCTGAGGACATCAAAAGAACCACCTATTGTTAAAATGGAATAAGCTGCTTTGTTAAACTACTGAGGGCAAAAGATTACCTTCCGAGGACCTTTGTATTCTAAAAATGCACTAATATTTTGTTTCAGTTGGAGAGGGAGGAGGCTGTCCTAGTGGCTGGTACCGTCTGAGAGAGCGTTGCTATAGATTGGGTGGAATGACGGAAGGTTCTCGTAGGTCATGGCAAGCCGCCAGAGATGACTGCATCGCCGAGGGTGGAGAAAATGCCAACCTGGCTTCTATCCAAGTCTATGGAATCCAGTGTAAGTTACTTTGCTGTGTTGGTATCCCCCCAGGCTTGAACAGCGCGGTGGGTTTTGCCAGAGCGCGAATGTATGTAGGTTGGTATGTGTTTTTCACATCTTGTTCGAAAAGTTGAAGTCCGAGTTTTTAAACCATTATTATTTTGAGGAATTTTCCATCCTATATTTATATACACCATACTGAAAACCAATAAAAACAACAATTCTCAATATCTATTGGTCTCTCGAAAGTTGTGTCCAAACTACTTACAACACTTGAATCAATCCCCTAACTTTCATTAATTTAAAAGAACCATTCCTGATGCTGTTATGTCTGTGCACCTGGTAACAAGACAGTATTAAGCCGCATGGCACATGAACCCACTAATTAAACCCTCTGTAGTAATCGCTGCCCACCCATGTTGTCGAAATATACGATATGCCGCGGAGGGCCGGAGATCAGGCTAATTCTGTACCATGGAGGTAGCGTAGCATGTGCACATGAATTCCGGTCATGTCATTTGTCAATTTGCATCGATCATGTCAACACGGTCAAGGACGCGTTTGTTTTTATACCTAGCGAGACTGCGAGTGTGATTTTTCGCGGCTGGTGGAAATAGATTTGGCGGGAGCGGGAGATTGTATTAAAGGGTGGCTAGTGACACCGGGAGAGTACCGCTGTGTGAGTATCTTTGCAGGTCAGTTAGAGTTAATGCTTGATCCAGTGTCAGTTACACTAGCATGGCCATGGCATGGTACATTAAAAACTCATGAACTTTATTGCTTGTACTTCGAGTCTTTGTAGTAGGCAAGAGCAACTCGTAAAAATCTTGAGTTGAAACAATTTTTTGTTGACGTCCACACGAGAAGGGAGATAATAATAAACTGGATCTCTAAAAAAACATCAGATCGGCGATAAATCGTCATCTGAGAGGTAAAGGGGATGTTATTTTTGACAGAGCTCAATGAAATTGGCCCAAGTCCATGAAGTCATGAACTGGACAGCTAAAGTTTAAAATGGAAATGTGTTATATAATTAGTAATCTAGGACACAAGATTCTCAAAACATATAAATATTTTAAATTGGATTCTTGTTTTGCCAATACCCAATTTATTGGTCCGTATGAGTTGCAAAATTTATTGAGGATCGACTGCGTCTCGTGTGTGAATATTTTTTATGTATCTCATTTGCTTGACAAATAAATTTGGGCATTGGACTTAAAATCCAATTTATACCAAACTTGGGGTGAAGGTGCCGTAGGGGTTCCTTTTTCATATGTGGATGATGTCAAAGGTCATCTGAGGTAACGTTGTATATGTTAATGGGTGTTGCAGTTTGGTTAGGTGCTCGTTTTTCACCATATTCTTCTGAGTTAAACCAACTTGGGGTGAGGGTGCCAAGTAGGGTTACTTCATATGGGGATGGCAAATCTCACTGAGGTTGTGTTTCCAGTTGGTTAGGGTTCATTTTTGGGTCTTCTTTGACAAGTGGAAGTCCGATTAAACCTAGCTTGGGGACAATGTGCAATATGGCTTCATTCTTTGTCAAGTGAGATCAAGCTCATCTGTGATCATGTTCTAGTTTGGTATAGGCTTTCATTTTCAGAAAAAACTACTAACATTTTCTATGTTATTCTTTGAGAACATTTATTGAATGTGATGTCCTGCAACTGACCCAACTGTGCGAACTAACCAATGTTATAATTGCCATCTTGCCAGGGGATCACCCAAATTTACTTGCTGTATTTTTATATGTTATCATATTTTTATTTTTTTTCCATTCAGTAGCAAAAAGCATGAACATTGCATGTCTTGTATGTGTGTGTGTCCTGTGTTCTGACCTTTACCATAATTGTGGGTTTTTTCAGCTCTTTTGACTGCTATTTTGAAGGGAATTGATGGTGATGTATGGATTGGCCTTAGCAATTTGGAAGGTAACTTTGAGTGGGCCGATGGTACACCAATAGTTTACACTAACTGGGCACCTGGACAACCTGACTCGGTGAGTGCTTCAGACAAATGCAGTCAATTGGTTCTCTAACATTTCAACTTGTTGAAAATATTTTTCCTAGGCCTGGATGATCCCAGAATATAGAAAATCATCAAAATTAAGATCTTGTAAGTGTTATATATTCCTAATGTGGTGCTTAAGCAAATTGAAGTAATTTTTAAAGGTGCTTGTTCCAATCACCTATAGAACCCCTGAATTACCTGGAGGTAGTATCAAATCATAACACTGAGCTGATTTCCTTTACACCAATGTTGACTGAAACATATGCATTTTCCTTCTTGAGAAGTGAAATGCCCCAAAATACAAATAACACACCTAAAAAAGAAATGGACCGTCCCTCCCAGTGACCCCAGGTCACAACCCTGTCGGCCATTGCTCCTCCTCAGTTCCGTTTTGGCCAGCTAGCAAAACGGACGTGTCCCGATCGCGGCTCCATTTACTACTGCCAAACTTGATATTATATTGATATAAGACTGTGTCTTCTCTTGCGGAATACTCCTAATACTACTACCACACTACCTTGGATATATAAGGATTATTATACTAAGGAATAAGCACTCTTTGGACGGCATATATTAACATGGGCCGGATTTATACCTCGACGGAGAGCTTCTTGTGTTGTATCCTTTTTTACCGCTATGCGGTCATGTGATTATTTGTGCGGGAAAAAGGTAAACAAAGGCCGCCATTGCAGCACGTGTTTGCGTGCTTTGGATGCCTTGCTTTGTTGTGAGCCTGTTCTGTTTCTTTGTGGTTTCTACTATCAATAAAACAGTTCTATATGGGTGAGTGTGTCCTTTATTTTATATATGCTTGTTGTGTATTTAATAAATATGTTGAAACTGACTTAGACAAATTTTCGAGTGTACCGAGACGGTGTTCTTAAGTCCCTTGTTATCGTGTCGGATTCCCCTCCACGTCACGTTTTAAATTTTTCTATCGTTTTCTGGACATGCGGTAATCCATCTTCTCGCGTCCCCGTTATGTCGTCGCACAAATGCGCATGGTGTCCCCCCCTTCATTCATTCTTTTGATACATCCTCGTTGCGTTATCCATCGCATGCTTCCGCACCACCTGGCTGTCTTCCTGCTTTGGATTAACTGATGCTCAATGGGCGACATTGAGCGCGGTTTTCTTCGTTTCGCTTAGGAAAGGGGGGGTGGTTTCCGGGCTCCGGTCCGGGGATCTTCTCGGGCAGCTCCGGCTGCTCTAGGCTCCCGAAGGTGAAGTAGCTTCGGCTTCTTCACAGCTTGTTTCTCGGTGCATCTCCCGGGGGGGGATTTGCCCATCAAGCACACAGGTACCGGCCGCTTGCTTCGCCTGTTTAGCCTGGGCGCTTTACCGTGCAGGCTCGCGGGTTTCACCGTGGCCAATACCCAAGGGGTTGCGGCGTCGGTGAACACTCCGGTGTTGGTGAGTGGTGATGGTGACCCTCCCCGGTGAGCCGGGCCGATCCATCGCTGCTATTGGTCAGATGTCCTACGTATTCGTGTCCTCGGTGTCTTCGGGCGCCCCGACCGCGACTACGGTAGTTCACCACGGGTCTGCTGCGGAGACCCAGGTTACCATCTACGGTGTCCCTTCACGGGTCTACCGCAGGTGTACATCCCCGCTCACCACGCCTCGCATGACTAGCCTTGCTCGTCCTGTGATGCCACCCAGCTGTTACCGCATACCGTGCCGGGCCCACCGGCCTGGTTGGTGTGTTGTGCTCCTCCAGGTGTCCCCCTGGACGCCCCAGCTGAGCCCCGTCAGCTCGGCTCCTCTCATGCGGTTACACCTTCCGTGTGACAGGTTCGGGTATCCCTACCGTCTCTATGGTAGGTTCCGGCCTGTTGGCGGGTGCCCCTGTGCCCCAGCCGCCGGCGCTCCTGCAGGCAAGCCTCCGTGGCTTGCTCCTGCTGGGGCTTCGTACCCTCGCAGCGACTTATGGTTTACCTGCGCCCCCGTACTTGCCTACCCACCCAGCCACGCTGGACGGCTGGGTGGATCAGTCTGGATGGTTTTTTCACTGGGGCTTCCGCTTGTGTGGGCCCCACCAGGCTATGGCAACACACCGCTTATTGCCACCCTCATGGGGGTGGGCAAAGCCTGCGGTGGTACAGCCTGGTTAACCGGCCGGGGCACGGCGGTGTACCCGTCCACTCCCCACCGGCTAGCGTACCTGGGACTTTGGGGAAGTACTCCCCACGCCTTCTCGGCCAGGACCCCCTTCGGGGTTCATGCTGGATCAGTCGTGTCCAGTGACAGTGCCAGTGCAGTGTGCTCGGCCCCGCGGGAGGTCTTGGCGTTGCCGCCCAGGTGGCTCCACCCTGACCCCTCCCCTCTCATTCCGGCTCGTTCGTCTGTGCGTTCCTCTCAGGGACCTCTACTGGCCGCGACGTCCGACGTTCGGAAGACATCGCCAGTGTAGGGAGATCCTGCTCGGAGCCTCACCCGTCGTGATGAGCCTCGGCACCCGGCTCGCAAATCGGTCCGGCTCCGTAGCAGAGGAGTGGACTCCTCCACGCTTGCACTCCGGCCTGCTCCGCAGGCTGCCGACAATCTCGCTTGCGTTGCGCGCCGGAGCAGGTTGCGGAAGTAGGACCGCTGATCTCGGCTTCTCGTTACTTCACCCAAACGTGTACAAGCATTGACCCTTCCATCAGAATGTTGGTCTGCAATGGAAGCGGTCCGTTGAAGTGCCGCGAAGACCGCGGGTTTTTCGGTGACCCTTTCACCAAATCCCTGCGGACTTTCGACTCTTCTGTCAGACTCGCCATGGACCCCGACTTGGGCGGCCAAGATACCGCCGGGAAAGGCGGCCCCAACTGTTCTACGTCTCCCTTCTGGGAGAACAGTTTTGATGCACTAGACCTTTCATGTCTACTAGGTACACGACTCGGGGCCTTTCGCTGGTACTCTAGCTGCTTCTCCGGAGACTTCTGATGCCTGTATGGTCTTGGCTTCGCTGGTGACCTATGCAGACTAGGTTTTCAATCTTTTTGGCACGTCGCCTGAGCTTCCTCCGGCGCGAGAACGCCTTCTACTCACTCCGTGCCCTGAGCTCCGACTCTCTTCGAGGTCCTCGAAGACTCAAGCCGGAGACCCGGGAAGTTCTCTTCGGAGGACATTTCGGGGCCTCCCTGCTTGCCTCAGCGGAACGGGTAGAGTCCGAGCAGGCGCTCAAGAAAGGCCCGGGCGAAGAGCCCTCCGCGGTCTAATCTTTTCGCTCTTCTTCTTCTGGTCGTGCCGCCAAGCAGGCGAAGCCGGCGCCACCTCAGCCACCCAAGACGCCCGCTGCACGTGCGACTTTCTTCTCAGAAGCCCGGGGCCAGGACGAAGACCTCGTCCCCCTCCCAAAAGCAAGGCGACTGGGAAGGGGAAGAAGGGTCTAATTCCTGATGCGCACGGCGGCCGCGGATCCCTCCTTTGGAGGGAGTCCCCCTCCACCTCCGTGGGCGGCCGCTTATCTCTGTTCGTGCGGGAATGGCCAGCCATCTCCCCTGCACCTTGGGTACTGAGCATGGTGGAATGGGGGTACCAAATCGAATTTACGACTGCTGTAACCCCCTCCGACTTCCGCCGATACCTACCACGCTTCCCGGGCCGCCGAAGGACCAAGTTCTTCTCGCGGAGTTCTCGACGCCGCTACTTGCGAGGGCGCTGTCTCCCCGGTCGACCCCCCCTTCACCGGTTCTGGTCGACCTTCTTCTTGACCCAAGTAAGCAGAGAACTGCGTTCCCATCCTGAACCTTAAGCGCTGACAGTTCATCACGCCCAAAAGGTTTCTATGGAAACACTCGCGTCAATCTTGCGCTGTCCTTTGAAGGGAGCTGGGCGTCTTCTCTGGACCTGAAGACTCCTACTGCACGTCCCATTCAGCAAGCCGCCCGTCGCTTGCTCAGTTTTCAAATCCAGGGTCCAGGCGTACGAGTGGAACGTGTTCCCCTTCGTGCTTTCCACTTCTCCAGGGTTTTTCCTTTTGGACCCGGAAGTGGGGCCTTCCTCTAAGCGGCAGGGGGTCACCCTGGCATGTACCTGGACGACTGCTGATCTACGGCCGCGATGGTCCGTCGAACAATCCAGGTCGTGCAGAGAGGCTGGGCTTTATCGTCAATATCGCCAGCTTGACCCCCTCCCCAGGACCTGAGGTATCTGAGTGCACGCCTGCAATTTCTTTCGTCATGCAGAACACGTCGGCCGAGCGGGTGAGGTTGTCCATTCTAACCCGCACCATCCATGGCCAAACTCAATCAGGCCCACGCTCGAGACTGGCTACGCCTTCTCGGCCTCCCTGTGCCAGTCTCGTCGATCTTGTCCCGTACTTTCGCCTACAAATGAGGATGCTTCACTGCACCTCGGCTCATTACAGGCCAATCCGGCACCCAGACCCGGTCTGATCTCCCATCAATGCCGGTATCCGGGAACACCTGACATGGTAGTCATCTCGCCCCAACCTGACCCGGGGAATTTCTTTTCCCCGCGCGTCCAGTCGAAACGTAGCTCACGACGGGTGCTTACCCTAGACCTGAGTGGTCCTCTGGGACGTGTCCCAGACCGGGCACGTCCCATGTCCAATCGTCGAATTGTGGGTAGTCGAGAAGACTCTCGCTCATTTCGAGACGATGGTGACCAACTGTGTCCTGGTCCAGACTGACAATTCACGGTGGTGGCCTATATGAACAAGCCCGGGTGGGACTCGTCCCGGACCCTGTTCTCGATGCCATGCCGCGTTAAAGCGTGTGTCGGGACGGGCCATCACTTTGTCCGCGGTCCACATTCCGGGTGCCGTCACTTCCGTCGCCAACGATTTTGTCTCCCGGCAGACGACGGCCTCGGAATGGATACTGAACCGGCAAGTACTCGGGCGATCTTCGAGCAGACGAAACTCCGCAGATCGTCTGTTTGCTTCTCAGCTGCGTCACCAGCTCCCTCGGTATTGCACCCGGACTCACGACCAGGGTGCGTACGCAGTCAACGCTTTGGCGATGGACTGGTCGGGTACACGGCCTACGCATTCCCCCCGGATTCTGGAATTCTCCCACCAGTAAGTGCGAAATTCGGCTGGAGATGTCGGGTCATCCTCATTCCTCCCTTCTGGCCGAAACACCTTGGTTTCGGCCAATGGTAGATCGTCTCGTGGGCTGTGCCGCGACGACTACCGTATCCGTCCGGATCTAATATCACTCCGGACGGGGTGAGCGCCAGTCTCCGATAAGAACACTAGCGTTGACTGCGTGGCCATTTCAGCACGATGCGAGATAGCGGCTTTTTCGAGAGGGCTGCGCCGCTCATATCCGCCGAAGAAGGATATCCACGATAGACGCTACAATAGCGTCTTTGGACCCTACTTCCGTGGTGTGAGCGACGAGAAGTCTCTACGACTCGAGCCACTGTACCGAGATCGCAGACTTCCACCCCCCCCCCCCCCCCCCCCCCCCCCCCTCACCGAAGCGCTTCTGATAGCGGCCTTGAAGGCTAGTACCATCAGAAATAAGGCCGCCATCCTTGCTATCCACAGAGTTTGCGGACGGTCTACATCACGATGATGGTCAATCCTTCTCCTTCTGGAGGGGATTACACCACTCGACCCCCGACCAAGAAGTGGTCCCTCCTTGGGACCTAATTAGCCATCTTGGACTACTTAACGAAGCTCCTTTTGACCGATGTGTGAGGCTTCGCTAATCATGTCACTCCTCAGACAGCCTTCCTGGTCGCACTTGCCTCCGGGAACGTTGCTCTGAGATTAAAAACATCTCATTCTCAGCACAGAGTTCTCCCGGGACAGGGTTAAGTTGTTTCGCAGCCGGATTTCTGGCAAAAACGAGCATCTTCCTTTAGACACTCGACCATCATCCTACCCCCGATTGCCAACATTCTTCGGTGCGGGAAGATCGCCTGGGGTGTCCTCTGTTCGGGCCCTTGGAGTACTATAAGCCTGCAAACCCTTCTCTCCAGGCGCGTCACCAACGGGTTGTTTTCTCACTCATGCTGCCCCCCTCACCGGTCCCCGCGTCACAGACGACTCTAGCCAGAATGGATTTCCGAATGTTATCACTGATTCCGGTGCGGTGGCGGGTCCCCTCACGGGCCCGGCTCATTCTGTTCGTAATATCACTTCCTCGTGGGTCTACCACCGCGGGAATCTCAATTGGCAGAAATTTGCCAAGCAGTGTCGTGGAGGCCTCCCACAACGTTTTCGGCGGGTACTTCGAAATGTAGAAGCCCCACGCCACAAGACAACGTGGCGATGGCTCTCTTGCAGAAACAACACTAATCTACGAAAACATTCCACATACCTAAGTTGCCGACCATGACACCGCCCCGGAGTATTCCGCTTGGTTAGGTGAGCATCTATGTTTTTCAACTTTTATGATGTGCATTCCTGATGTCCATCATATGTGTCTTTATGTTTGGTGTCTCTGTCCCATCCTTTTGGCTGCATCCGTTGAGCAGCGCTCGGGGGGGGGGGGGTGGGAACTATTATGTTCCACCTCCGCCTAGTAGAGCTACCTGGTGTGGATTGAAATATTCATTTCAACGTAGTTGTTAATGCTATGTTTCAGTCAACATTGTGTAAAGGAAATCAGCTCAGTGTTATGATTTAGTCAAAAACAACATTAGGGGGGGTGATTTTTTATAAATCATTTAACTGAGGCCTGATTTTCCTTTCCAATGTTTACTCCCACTCCGTCCCTGCCCCACAACATCATAGTCTGGGCGTCCATGTGGGCTTGGGCCAAAACTGAGCTAAGAGGAGCAATGGCCTACAGGTGTTCCCTGGGGTCATGGGAGGGACGTCCATTTTCTTTTTTAGGGGTGTTATTTGTATTTTGGGGCAGTTTCCTTCTCAAAAAAAATGTCATATGTGTTCAGTCAACATTGTAAAGGAATCACCTCAGTTTAAATGATGTATAAAAATAATGTGTTTTTGACTAATTTTGATATCATATGGAAATAAGGCCATATTTTGTCAGCCTTTACATCATTTCCTTTCCAAAGTCAACCCCACCCCCCCCCCAAAAAAAAGACACATTTCAAGAAGGGGGGTAGTCATTGGAACTCTGCACATAACTCTAAATTGATATCTTAAGTAAGGGTGTGGTCTCGTACTTGAACACTTGATATGTAATATGTAAAGTATTCTCCACCCTCTCTGAGCCTAAGAATTATGTTGTACCTCTTCAATTACACAATAAACTTCATTCTGAATTTGTTTTTGTTGTGTTTGGGTTTTTTAAGGGTGAGGGTGTCTGGTGTTAAGATGGCACGTCTTGATTACTACCCATGTAGCATGGTTATGTTGTATGGCTCAAGGAAAATTCATACCTGTGTCAAACTGTTACTGGTAAGATGCTTTCATTTAAAGTGGTGAACCCACGACACAGCATTACATACAAGAATAGGACAAATAGAGTACATTCCCTACTCCTAGAATCGTATGAAAGTAATTATTTCAAGCAATAACAGTTTCCCTAATTTTTGATATTGTATTATTTATGCACCTGTATGGCTAATTGTCTAGTAAACTAATACCTGTGAATGGTAATCTCAAAAATGTGCATCATCAATATAAGAAGGATTTTTTGTAATTTGATCGAGATCCCCCGATCTAATTCAACGGCGTCAGTGGAAACTTGAAATTTCCGTTCTGTCCATTATAAATAACTCTCATTGGCCTATTTTTGGTCCAAATGATCAAAATAGATGGTTGAAATAAAAGTAGATACATGGTTCCCAGATTAGTTTATAGTATCAAGTTGTGTTGATCATGCCCTCAAAAATGGACAAATAATGATTTTTTAAAGAAAAGTGGACACTTTGGATTGGTTCGTGATGGTCTCTTGTAGTTTCTGGTGTTTTCAACTCCTTTTGTGTTTCATGGGTTGATGAGAATTTCCGGAACCCAGAGTCATCTACTTTGGTTCAATGTCAAAATAATGATTTTTTAAAGAAACTTAACCCTTTGGTGGTTCCAGATCTTTTGTATGGTTCCTGGTGTTTCGGCTCCTTTGTGTTCCTATCAATGAGTGATGATTCAATTGCCTGGAACTGCAGTTGGCCATGTTTGGGTCCAATGGTTGAAATAATAAATTTTAAACAAAGTGGGACACTTGGATGTGCCCATGGTGTTTTCTATTAGGTTTTAACACCACATATATTTGTTGTACTTCTGTAATTAACAAATGTCTTCCGGTTCCCTTAACAAAATAGGGACCAGGCGCCACTTTTTCTAGATTGTTTGGCTCCCAATCCAATTCATCTTACGGAAAGGCTTGGATAAACTCGCTATTTGATGAGTTCATACTTCTTAAAAACCTGTATCTCTTATTTTTTGGTCCACAAATTAGTGCTGTATTTTCCAGGAATCAGGGGAAAAATTACTAGTGATATTCCCATCTTTGTTATGTGAAGTGCAAAAGGTCATAAGGTGCAATATCTACCATGAGATGCCTATGTTGCTGCCATGTATATATTATGACTTTTAATGATTTTTTCTTAAAGTCAGTGGCTTTTGAAATGGTTCTCAAGCAACTGCCTGAAGATCAAATTCAAGAGCCACTGACCAAAGACGTGGCATAATAGCATGTTTTTTCATGTGATTTCTGACAAATGGCAGCTATTGAACATATGACCTTCTTGTTTCAGATGAAGATCTGAACTTTCACTTTGTCCTTTCCATTTTAGATGCATTGTACCGTATCTCTCTATGTTTTTGTTCCAAAAAAGTAGTACTGTATTTTTTGGGAATCAAATGACTGTGATAACTGAATTTCACTTTGTTTTCCATTTTAGATCCACCACTCCCCGTCAACCCGCCCATCGTGAGCCAGTGTGTAAGGGAAGGCTACCAGTCCTACTTCCAATCCTGCTTCCGCCTAGTTACTGAGCCCATGACTATCAGCAATGCTCAGGCATTCTGCGCCAGTGAATCAGCCATGCTGGCATCCTTGGATAGTGCTTACGAGCAGGCCTTTATCGAAGTTGTGTCTCTAAAACATGAGGTTGACTAAGCTTGGTTGGATTGAGGGCAAATTCTTTCGTATGTGCCCTGTAGTTTTTGTACACAATCAGTAGAGTAACAACTTCAAATGGGGTAATTTGTTCTTCTCTCCATAGTGAGAAAATCACCAAATAGTGGTAAAGTATTTTCCTTCTAATAATGTTTCCCTCGCAACTAACGATCATCGCCCCACACTGGAAACCAGCAAAAATGAATTCAGCAGGAGTCAAAATTTCATCTAAGTGACCAAAGGAAAAAATCCTCGGTGGCAATGAAATTCCAGATCTGAAAAATAATTTTATTTACAACAAAACAACACTTGAGGCCGCATTTTTTCTTTTCATTTTCCCCCCTCTATCAAAGGAAATTTGACCTTTTTGCTCCCAAGAAGTGGTCTAAAAAATCAATAAAAGAACTTTCACATAGCATATACTTTTTTTGACTTAAAAATGCAGACACTTAATTTTTGAACTAAATGAAGCTTCTTCTTCTTCTTCTTGACGTATGACAGGCAGCAGCTAAACCTGTTAAGCATTGGAGGCCAACTTCACTGTTTGGTTGGTTGGGTTAGAGAAATCTATGTCCCCCGCGAGAAAGGTAGGCACTCATGAGAATGTGATCCGCCGACTGTGATGGAACCACATTGGCAGGCTGTCGATGGCCGCAGCCCCCATCGGTGCATCTTGCTGTTGAAGCGACCGACTCCTGTTGCGAATCGTTTTAAGGTGAACCCATCCCTTGCGTTGGGAAGATTGCTGCCATGTAGTTCTGTCTTAGGTGTGATAGAGAATTGTTCTGGTCTTGGAGTAGCAAGCAGGCAGTACTTCCATTTCTAATGCGAATTTTGAAAAATGGGGAACTGGAGAGTTTAGGGCGGCGTGTCCGCAGAAAGGTCGGCGAGCGCGCAGTCCTCTGTCTACCGAGTTGGTGTGGATTCTTTGACGGTGTTATCAGCAGTGCTTGTTGTCCAGCAGGGCCTTATTCACTAATTTGTGCGTGTGGTATTCTCTCCGAGTGCGCAGGTGCAATGCTAAAGCACTGGTAGATTCAGACTGGAGTAGGACGAGCAGCCAGTGAGGGTTTCTCAAGGTCTCGTTGAGTACAGTATCCAGCTTCTCTGTGTGTGAGACTGTTGCACCAGCTGGGGCGCATATCAGCAGTGCTGTAGACCAGAAGCCAAGGCAGTGGTGCGTAGTCGTTGGCCTGGCACCCCATGAAGATCCAGCAAGTGGCACAGGAGGTTATTCCCTCGAAGATACCTTGGCGCATACGACTGCAGGGTGCTGCGGTATGTCTCGCCGGTCAAGCTTGACTCCCAGGTCGTTGGTGTAGGATTTTTATTCGCAAGAACGCTCCATTGAGGTTGATTTTGAAAAGCTGACGATGAGACTCTTTGGTGTTGAGGTGGAAGGCAGTATCGGTGGTCTTGGCTTCACTCAGCTTCATTCCTCCAGTTCTTCAGATATGCTGCAAGTAGGCCCATGTCTGTAGTAAGTGTGCTTTTACTTCTGTCCAGTTGCTGTCCGAGTGGAGGAGGTCAAGAATCGTCTGCGTAGCCATATTGTCTAGATGTTGTTGTTTTGAGGTAAGTCGCTGATAATACAATTTAAAACAGCATAGGATCCATTACATCCCTTGTTGTCTCCGTCCTTAGACGACGCAGGCGACTACTCTGATCCATTCGGTTCTTTGAGAATAAAGCTACGGTTGCAAGCATGTTCCATATAAATGAAGCTTAGACTGTTCTTTTCTTTTCTGACTTAACGAAAAATAAATTCTTTTTGGCTCATTCTCAGTAAAATCAATTATTACTTGGCAGGCAACTGGTCAATATGAATGGTCAGATGAGTGGCCCAACTTACATTCACCAATTGGGGCAAACAGAAGAACCAAGCAAAACATCTTCAAGTGGAGGGTGTGTAGCAATTAGTCATATGCAGGAAATGGCTCCTCGGGGTGGGATGCCTGATTGTATGAAATGAAACCTTTCTTCTGCAAATATACACAGGTAAGTGTTTTCAGCAGAGACCTTTCAATATAAATAGAGGGCGCCCTCATGGAAGGTTACAATTGGTGGAGCAGGTAGCAAAGCCAAACTGTAGATGATAGTGGTAAAGAAGTGCTAGATGTTGACATTGCTGAGCGGAATGAATATAATTATAACCTGATGGAGAATTGTGACTGTGTAATATGCAGAGATGCTACTTGCTGGAAAATTTAAGGATCTTGGCATAAATTTTAAAATTACAGAAACATGGGATTATGTAAAAAAATCTTTAGGAAATCCTTATGGTTAGACAATAACATGGTATACTTTTCATGTGATTAGATCAAGTTAAAAAATTTGACCCTTTGTTGTAATCGGTCTTGAACCCCCCCCCCTCGAGCACCCATTGCAGCACTTAGGAACTCACATTTCAGGGGGTTCCCTGGGCCAAGCCTCAAAATAACGGGCGCAAGGGCGCAAATTTGCGCCAGTAAAGCATGCAAATGCGCCTGGAACGGCGAAAAAAATAGTAGCCAGGCGCAAATGTACAATTGTAAAAATGCGCCCGTGAGTGAATAATTCAACAGGAAAAATTATCAAAATTGTCCGTGTATTATTAGAGTTGCGATAAATAATGGTTATCAACCGTCTTTGCGTTTCAGTGGTGTATTTTTGGCTTCCGCGTTTCCGGGCCCGTCTCAAGCTGAATATTATAGTAGTAATATTTTTCATTAACCCTTTTATTGAGACGAAATGAAGTGATTATGACAGTCATCAATGGTGTACTGGATCGATCGGGGTCTTATAGCTGACCATATGAGTAATCGGTTCTGAATCGGTGGTCGGAAAAGAACTGAATTTGCCGATTACACTTGCCGATGAAACGAACCGTCAGCCTAGCCCATGCTAGAAAGGACGTAAATTTCGTAAAACAAACGTGTCGCTTCATGATACAAAACATTAAAATTTCGTACCTACAATTGTTAGATAAAAAGCTTTGAACAAAATGTTATCGGACATCATCAAACGGACATAAATTAATATAATTAACAATCAGGGCACGATTGCATTAATTGACAACATATTAACCTTAGCCAAGCCTATTTTGTAAAACGGCTTACGGGTCAGGAAAAAATGACAAAAATGGTGGTCACATTTGGAAGGCGGCGCCGCGCGCGGCGGGTAGATTTGAATGGAACACGCTACGTTTTAGAAACATTTAACGTTAAGTCAGTCAGATATCATTCACAGAAAAGTTCTGTTGCCAACTTTCAAGCATTTTATGCCATATGTTTCTGATTCGGTACAAAATAAGCATGCAGTCGAGCTGATCTTAAAGTTAGGGCACGGTCCAATACTACAAATGCGCTTTCTGGAGAGGGTAGAGTAGCCTAATTCGACCACCCTCGGATAGGTGTGTGGTGGTTACTTGGTGGAAATGTGCATGGCGACTCGACAATAGGGTGGGTTTGCAACTTCTGGTACAAAGGTGTTGTCATAAAAAAAAAGGGGGGTGGGGGGTTAAAAATAAAGTCAAAGTGTAATGAGGACAAAAACTCAGTGAAATGTGAACTAGGAATGGTATTAAAATTTATTCACTACTTTATTGTCATTCATAGAACACGGCCTTGTCCATGAACCTTGTAGTTGGAGTGATTTGGCATTTGCATCACAAGTTCACAACACGCCTTTCAAGAATAAGCATCCGATTGTATTGTGAGACAAAATGGCAGAAGCTTGTAAATGTTAGGTAATTAGGGCGGGGTACAGGAGTCGGGGGAATAAAAAGGTGCTTATAGGTTAATTTAAAAAGGGTGTGGTACCACGATGAGGCTGCTGGTATAAAGGTTGCCGTTGGTTAAAAGGGTGGGTTACCAGAGGCTGATGGTTAAAAGGGTTGGTGCTTCTTTTGCTAAAAAGGGTGGGGTTGGGACCCCACTCCACACAGTGGCAGGGTGCGCAGGTGTAATCAATTAAAAGTTTGGATGCCAAATAGTAGCATTTAACTTAGTATAAACTTTTTTTAATGCATAAATGGTTATTAAAATACTTCCATTCGGGAAATTAAATCAGTTGCTATACACTGCTGCTATCGATAGCACCCTCGCGACCTTCACTTTTGCACAAATGTCTCATTTGGGCCCGAACCAAGACACCTCTATAACCACATTAAAAAAATTCGCCGCGAAAAATAGTCCGCACGATAGCGAGCACTATTTTTCGGGCAACTCACCGCCCCATGCGCAGTGAGTAGTCCTATCAAATGTTTCCCAAATGGAGCATGGCTTATCGCTTGAGTACCATGGAATAAATCTTTTCCAATCTGCCGGCAAATCGCTGCACTGACCAGAAAGAACGTCAATTCGAGCACATAAGTATCATTAGCCAAAACGTAGCCTAAGCGTTTTGTGTTATCGGCGAGTTAGATGTAATTTTCGATTGTGTTATCTCGCGTAATATCAATTGCTACATGTAGAGACCGCCTATCATAGCCCGAGATTTGTGCGGTCCCCTTTGTAAATCCACTTCATCCTCCGTCTTTATGGCGAAGGACGTTTTCCTGAAACGGTGATTTACAGACCTTCCGCTCACCTGGTTAAATCTGATCAGGCTAGGGCAGGAAAAGTGTAAACAAATTTTAGCAGTATATACCGCCATGTGGAGTATTGTATGGTAAGCAGTCGTGCCTAAAAAACGGTGTTTTTATGAATGACGTGTGGTCCAAAAAATATGATATTATTTGTAGGTATGGTAAAAGATTCTGATTTCGGATCTTTTCAGGCTGATATTCCCATGTTTTACTTCAGGTATGGTGCGCATGTGGTTTTTCCATAAATCATTTGGTTTTTTGCCTTGGCCCTGGGACTCGTCCCCCACCCCGGGGAGCTATATGGGGTTGTGGGGGGGTTCTGGGGTCCCGTAGAGGGAGTTTGGGGCAGGTTGAGTCAGAGTGGGGGGGGGTCACCCCAAAATGGACCAGGGCCAATTAGTTTGGAGTTTTTACCGAGAGTCTCCCCATCGACTAGGGAGGTTGGGACGGATCTAATGTGTTTTGGACCCCCCCTCTCAAACCGGAGTGGGCCACCCCAAAATTAAGGTCTTCCTTTCAGGTCCTGGGGTTTTCTGGCCGGGCGGGCCCAGGTGCTCCCTTTGAGTTCGGGGAAGGTGGGGGACCTTTTTCCCATCTCTATCCCGGCCCCCTCCCCTTGGTATTGCTCGGGTCCCGAGGGGGAGGGGGGGTAGAAGGTCGCTGGTTGCCTATAACTTGAGGCGGGAGGTCGGTGGCTTTACCGCCCAATACCATCCCATGATCGAGTTCACGTTTAGCGAGTCCACCCCGACCCCCCCTTCTACTTGGCGCTCCTCCAGTCCGGGGGGGATGTGGATGGTAGCTGGATTGGGCCTATAAATTGAGGCGGAAGGTCGGTGGCTTTACCGCCCCATACCATCCCATGTTCGAGTTTACATAGGAAGTCCGCCCCTATCCCCCTCCTCCTCACAGAGGTAGGGACTTGGGTACGGGTCGCGACACGTCGAGGGTTCTCTATACGCGGGCTTTACAGGGAGGGGGGGGCCCTTCCATAGGTCTGGGAAACTCTAAGGGCAGCCCACGGGATCCTGGTCGATGGATAGTTTCTTCGGGGTTCGGGTCTTGGTCCCAGTTGATTTTGGGGGGGATCACCTCGCCCTCTCTTTCTACCAGGGTCTAATTCTGTAATTTACCTTAATTCTATTTTACAGATAGGACAATTCAAGCGACACCAATATGGACTCCAACCAGTAAAAAAGCCCAGATGCAAGGACTGCAAGTGGTTCCTGTCTAGCATGGACCCCCACGCCTGTGTGCAGTGTGCAGGAAATGCACCCGGGACAACGGTTGCACCAACGATGAAAAGTGGACAGACGAGCAGTGGGAAGCCTTTGAGGTACGTAGGAAATCCCTCAAGGCCAAAAGGCCAAGTCCCGTTGAGAACCTTAGGCTGGAGGCGTCACAAGGGACTAGGGGACACCCATTCTCCCCATGTTGTCTCTCAGACGAAGCACGCTAGCCCGGGTATCAGGGGTCTTTTTCCTCAGCGCGCCCCCAACGGGGGGAAGCCGCAGAGGAATAGACCCAAAGGTCCCCCCTCGACCAAACCTCCTGAAGTCCGCAAACCGGGTCTGATCTCCTGACCTCTTTCCTGAAGATGGTCTCTAAAGAGGACTCCCCGGGTGCGCGGTCCTCAAAGAATGATCCCCCGGGTTCGACCCGACAGCCTAAGCTGGGCAGGTCGAAGGACAAGAAGGGGATCCAGTCACAAAAGACGCGACGTCAGTCCGTCCAATAGGCCGACCCAAAAGGGCGCCCGACGGCACTGTGGGTCGAGGAGCTCCCAACCAGGGTGGATCCCTGGACCATTGTCCCCTCGAGGGCAGGCCCCCAAGGCCACCCAGTCGAGCTCACGGTCCAAGCAGGCGCCCAGTCGGACTCAGGCGTGACCCGCTAACCCCCGACGCAGCGGAAGGAGTAAAAAAGGGTGAAGTAAAAGATAAGGATTTAAAGAAGAAGAGAGAATGCAAGAAGAGAAACAGTCTCCCTCTTACTCCTCTGGTCCCGCATCTCCCCACCTTGGTCTCCTGCCTCGGCCAGTCCCAGGCCGAGGTCACGGTCGGGGATGCCCCGGTCATGGTCGAGACCCGGTTCCGGAGACCCACCAGGGTTCCGTTTCCCTACCTAGACCACAGCTCCCTTGAGGACAGCATTCCAAGGGCCAGTCCCCCAGGTGCGAGCTCAGGTCGGAGATGACCATGTTCCTGGTCGAGACCCAGGTCGGAGACCCGACTCGGATCCGCTCCCTATAACCAGCTCCCTTGAGGGCATGCATTCAAAGCCATCCCCAGTTCGAGAGCGCCTGGTTCGGATATGGAGCTCTGAACGGGACCACGACCAGGGTGAGCCCTGGATCAGCTCTCCCGAGGGCGGGCTTTGAAGCCAAGCCACAGGTCGAGTTCTTGATCCAGCCAGGGACCCAGGCCGAGACCGGGGCTCAGGTCTTCCCTCAAGAGGCCTCCCTGTACATCCACTGCCCCGTCTGGAGACCAAACCCGTCACCCCCCAAATGGTAACGGTATTTCTTACTCTATGCGACAGCTTGGAGAAACCCTCTGTCATGGCCGTCAGTTCTCCCTCATCCTGGAGGATGGAGCCGACGGAGGGGCCCTTGCCGCCAAAAACGCAGCTCCCCCCGACGACTGAGCTCGGGCCGCTAAGAAAAAGACCGCCTTCCCACAGGGCTGATGATCGCTATTAGCATTGATGCTAGCGATAGCGAGCTCTTTTGGGGGATGAGTCGGCGTCCACCTCTACCTCGTAAAAGGGAGAGGATGGAGCTGAATATCCGACGGAGGAGACCCTTCCCCCTCCCTCCGTCGAGGATGTTGGTTCGACGTTCCCACCCTTACAAACGCACCAGCCACCGGCATGTCGAAAGTGGGGTGGACCCGACCTCGGGTCGTAGCTCCCTCCCTGAATATTGCCAGGACGGGCCAGGCGTCGATCTGGTCGGTGATGAACCCGTCCCGCATCATACATACAGATCCCTAGCGTGGCCACCTTCCACGTCCTAGTGGCCCAAACCTGGTCCTCCCTCCAAACCGTACGGTCGACGGGAGATCAACCCCAACCTCCATCGGCCCCACACAAGGGCCTATAGACGGAAGGGTGGGTGGGGGTCCGAGCCTAACGCCGCGTTCCCCCTCTGTAAGTTGCAATGCCCTCACTGTGAAACCGTGTACCTGCCCTCCTCATTCCCCACAAAGTGGTGAGGAAAACAGGCAATCGGACCAGCCGAAGAGCCGTTCCTGGCCCCTTGTGCGCATCACCCTGGGCATCTATGGCACAGGTTTTCACTCCTTCAGCTACTCCGAACTGCACGGCCTCACGCCCGCCCTCCGCCCGGAACCGCCCCCAGGGTCGGCAGGTCCCGCGATGGAGACCCTCCACCAGGGAGCGTCAATCCACCGGCACTTCAGCCGGAGGAGGCGAGGCCGGAGGAACATTTTTTTGGGGGGGGGGGGGGGTTTTTTTTTTTTTTTTTTTTTTTTTTATTTGTTTTTTTTGTTTTTTTTGGTTCGCATGGATTAACGGACGACCCATTGGCATAGCCTGGGGCGACCCATACAGGGTCCCGCCCTCGTCTTACGAGTCGGTGGAAGGTCAGCTGCGGGACCGGCTACTAACCCCTAGAGTTTCGTTTTCGGCCCCATTGATTCGCGGGCGGTCCTCGCGGACGCCGCGCTGCGGCGGAGTTTAAATCTCCCCCGCCAGTGGGTCAGATCTCGGGGTACAGCCCCTTCCGGCCCAGCCTCCAGCTCAATTTGCCTTTCATATCCTCTGTCAAGGGACTCTCAAGACCGACCATTGACTCTGATCGGTTCACAACGAGGGGAAGGTGGACAGGAACCCCTGGGTTAGGGAACAGCCCTTCCCGGATCGGGAAGAGGACTCTCCCTTCCTGAATACACCGCTGTGCCCAGAGCCTGCCTTCCGGCAAATGACTCGGGACCGGAACACGAGGTGCGTCCCCTTCAGACGTCCCCCAGGTTCGGGGGCGCTGGGGGTAAATCTCGAGCCCCCGCCCCATTCCGGGTTCGACCATGGAATACGGAGCGGGACGGCGAACTGCGAGCGTTTGACTCCATTGCTAGGGACGGGCCTTCGCTGAGCAACGAGCCCAGCATTTGGTTTTCGCCCCCTGGGCAGGTCCCTGACGGAACCGGACCAGGTCGCTTTTTCCAAAGCCGTCCACTGATGAGGACGATCAACGGGGTGTCGGACCTTAATCACCTGGGCGCCGAGCATTTCGATGTATAATACAGCGATACACAAGAGAATCGGTGAGATCAGACGCCAGCAATGTGATCGCCAACCCGCCTATGTAGAAACATAAACACCGACATACCCGTGCAAGACAGCGAGCTGCCCCTGGGGAAAGACCCTTTTCGGAGGTCAATGGCCTTCCCCCCCCAATAAAGCTGAGCGAAAGAAGGCCGCTTCGGCGACAACAGCCGGGTCCTCAGGGCTGCTCTCAGGGCAAGCAGGAAAGGAAAGGAAACCGCAGCCCTTTCGGGGAGTCCGAGCCCAAAGCCTCCGGACCCTCATGGGGCGCTCAGCCATCCGCTACCCCCTACCATGGCTATCAAGCCCCCCAGAACAGGGAGGTCGCTCCGGCGGTAAAGCGGCGGGTAACCCGACCGTACGAGACAGAGACTTAGAGGTAAACGCAAAGGTCGAGGCCAGCCCAAAGACCGAGGGGGTCAAGGAGGGCCCCGCACAGGTCGCTTCTTAACTACCCAACACACATCTCCCCCCCAGTTGGGTGGCGGTCGCCTCATGGAGTTTTTGCGGTGATCGTGGCGGCATGACCTCTGACCCTTGGGTCCTAGATGTGTTAACCCACGGGTACCGCATAGAGTTCACAGCTTGCCCTCCCCCATTCAGAGTGGTGAGGTGTCCCTCTTCCAAGAGACACGGCCAAGCGGGACGCGCTCCTGCAAAAGATGCTGGTCTGCTGGCCAACGTGCCGTGATATGCCCCTCGATCCACAAAGGAGGGCTTCTCTATTCCACCTTTCTTCTTAACCCAAAGAAGTCGGGGGAGTGGAGGCCCATCTTAAATCTGACACCTTTGAACAGGTTCATCAGACCTCCCCCTCTTCCGTATGGAAACCCGAAAGCGTTCTCGGGGTCCTTCCAACAGGATGGTGGGGGTCCACGTTGGATCTTAGGGACGCATATCTCCCGTCCCCTTGCACGAATCCTCACAGAAAGGCTCCGTTTTGCCTTAGGAGAGTGGCTTACAGTTCCGGGTCCTGCACACTTCGGCCTGTCGACCGCGGCACGGACCTTCCAAGGGTCTAAAGGGTGGTAGGGGAGTTCCTCAGGCGAAGGGGCAGGACAATCTTCGTCTACCTAGACGACTGTCTACTGGTGGCGCCATCCTCGCAGGGCTCCAAGCCTTTATCGAGGAGGTCCTGGACTTAATCAGGTCTGCTCTCGGTTGCATCGTCAACCTCGACAACTCAGTCCTCTCGCCTTCCCAGAACCCCCAGTTTCTGGGAGCGAGTATTGGACTGTCTGTCGGGCAAAGGTGAGGCCCCCTCGCAGAACGAGTAGCTCGGTCGTGACGGGTGCCCGAGCAGTCTTGGAGAGCAGGTTGGTCACAGCCAGGCTATGGCTTCGGCTCCTGCGACTTCTGGCCAGCCTCATCGGGAATGGTTCCTCCACTCAGATACCGCATGAGGGGAATCCGATCCACATGCTCAGTAATTCCGCCCTGGTACCACCCATGTCCCTCCAGATTCCACTGCCCCTGAAGCTGGCCCCGACCTCAGTTGGTGGACGCATCCACGCAACTTGGAAGTGAGTGGAGCGCCCTTCAGGAATTAGCACCCCCTCTGGACGCTGCCCACAATGCGTCGAAGGCGGGGTGGGGGGCCCACCTAGGGCCCAACGAAGTGTCAGGCCATTGGTCACCCATGCAAGCTCGCCATCATACCAATGTGCGTGAGCTTTGGGCAATCTTCCTGGCAATGAAGCCCCCCACTGGGTCGCCCGGACCATGGGAAGGGGTGATCCTGGTCCTATGCGACAACATGACGGTATTGACCTACCTCAACAAGGATGGAGGGACAAGAGCCGCCATCGCTGCAAGGAGGCAGTCAGACTCCTGGAGTGGTGCAGGCGGCCCTATCATGACCCTGATAGCAGCACATATACCAGGGGTGTAGAAATGGCTATCGAACGCCCCCTCTCCCGGAAGGGCAACTCAAAGCCCGGCGCCATCGAAGGTGAGGGTGGCGTCAGTGGAATGGCGCCTCCTGCCGGCGTTCTGCCGTTCAATTTTTCAGAGGCTACAGTGTCCCCACGTGTGGACCTATTGGCCTCCGCCGTGAATCACCAGCTCCGGCGTACTACTCATGAGATCAAGATCCCAGAGCCGTGGGTCGGGATGCAATGGGGTCGGATGGTCGGGGATCATTGCCCCTCCATTTCCCCCATTGCCGGTGATAACCGAGAGTCTCGAGAAGGTTACTCGGTCCGACAATTGCCCTGGTTCTGTTTGGTGGCCCCGCATGTGGCGGCTCAGCTGTGGTTTTCACGGCTCTAGACTGCTAGTTGGGGACCCGTCTTGCTCCCTCAGGCGGGATCTGATAGCGGGTCCTCCAGCCGACACTCCGTGCCCGGAGCGTACCATCCTCCGCCTCCTCAAACCTGACGTCTGGTGGCGCATTTTCCGCCAACAATCCACTCAGGCGGGACTTTCCTGACAGGCTGCCGCGCTCGCTGCTCGGCAAGGCGGAAGGCAACTAGAGAATCTTACTAGTCTCGACTCCCCGGTTCTATAGATGGGCGCCAATCGAGAAGTCGAATCCGCTGTCTGCGTCTGGAGGGCAATCGGGGATTTCCACGAAATTTTCCCGAGGTTTGGGCGTCCAAACAGTCAGGTGCTACCGCAACCGCGATTGGGCGCTCCATAGGGGCTTCAGAGACGTCATAGTCGTCCCTCGACAGCCCTATCCTCACGAATCTACTGCTGAAGCGCATGTTTACGGTTCGTCCCCGGTTCGTTCACTCGTTCCGTAGTGGGGATCTACCGCTAGTGCTCCAGTGTCTTAGCGTCCGCGGATTCGAGCCACTGAGAGAGCCTCGCTCCTGGATTTCTCCAGGAAGACACGGCATTCTCGTGCGTCAGCTTCCGGCGCCGGGGTTCCGAGTACATGTCTTGTCCATTGACAAGGCTCACCTGCAGTGGTCGAAGGACGGCGTGTCCACCCTCCCACGAGCGGGTTTTTCTCGCTAAGAATCAGACCCTGTCTTTTACACCACGCCCAGTATTTCTCCCGGACCTGTCCTTGGCTGCAGGACGGTCTGGAGAACCCTGGTGCCGCCCGGTCAGGGCTCAAAAATGGTACCTTAGCGTACCAAAACGAAGGGCTCCGAAGACCAAACAGCTGTTCATCTCCACGGCCCCTCCCATGGTCCGGCAGCGAAGGTCACAGTTAGCCGCTGGGTTGCCTCGACCATCCGAAGCGTACACCGAAAACATCAGCTCGGTTGGTCGGCTCTCGGGTTAGGTTCCCCATGACGTACTTCTCTCACCTCCTCCTGGGCATTTTACAAAAGTCTCCTCAATCCATGATATCCTGGAAACTATGGTTTTGAGTTCCGCACCCACGTTTCAGAGAGTTTACCTTCGATACGTTCTGGTGGCGGAGAGGGGGATGTGGCTAACTTGGCAGCACTGCGTGCGGTAGAAGTGAGCGCAATCGAGCTCTAGGTAAGTCTCGCGGGGGGAGACGGGGATACGCTAGCGCTGGTGACTACCTCCCCGTACCTTCTTCCACCCCTGAACTCCCAGTGGATATGTGGCAAGTAGGTCGCGGAGGGTAGCTATCGAGAGCGCAATGTATTTCCCTCTCGCAGTGTGAGAGGGGATACACTAGCGATTCTCATACCTACCCTCCGCGACCTACGGACCCCCCCACAATGTTTTTCCCACCCACAAGAAGGTCTTTGGGAGGTTTGTTTACCACTTGGAGAAACAATTTGGGATAAGGACGACTCACTGGCGCATATGGCGGTGAGTTTGCCCGAAAATATTGCCGCTATTGGGCGGACTATTTTTTCGCAGTAGCGAAATTTTTTAATGTGGTATATAGGTTTCTGGTCGTGCCCAAAATACCTTTTGTGCAAACGTCGTCTCGGAGGGTAGGTTCATCGCTAGTGTATCCCCCTCTCACTTCTGATAGTAAATATTTTGCAACATAATATAACTGAAACTTGACCATGTAGAACATGTAATAAGGGCAATGGATAATTTTTTTTTAACGTCCATTATGTAAAAAGATAGGACTCTGACATTTCAAACTGCTTATAACTCTAAACGACAGCACTTTGAAAACGCCTAAACAACCACCATTAATGATTTGGACATTTTCAAGTGTCAGATCATTTTCATAGACAAATCTTATTGCATTGAGTGTACACTATACAATTATCATAGGTCTTCAAACAATCCAATTCAGTGACCAATGGTCACTGACCATGGTGACCCATGCCCTGTACCCCCTCACTTGCCTGTAAAGTAATACTGCACCTATACCTGACTAGATAGGGTTCTGGTTCATAGAAATTAAGGCCTCCCTCATGGTGGTGGCTTGCCAGTGACCAATAATGGTTTTTTTTCCTCAGGATGTAGTGATAGGAGGCTGTCGTCAACCAAGATTACTGGATTTTTAACCCTTAAGGGAACTTCAACCCCATGCACCCCTTGTTCAACAAAATATTAAGGCGGGCCCCTGGACCGGTCCAACTAAATCCTGAGATGTGATAATGGTAGCAAACTTACGTAAAGTAAATGTTTATCAAAGATCTAAGCGTTAAATTGTTAATGTATTAAGGTAAGGTTAATGATAACATGACTTGGAGTAAAATCAAGTCTTGTAGACTCTTGTATTGATTTTTTTGAAATTGCCCCTGGTTCTCAGGAATTGCCCCTGGTTCCTGCCTATTTCCCTAGGGAACCAGGAGCAACTTTTAACAAAAATTGCCCCTTGTTTGCCGCTGGCTTATTTTTGAGGCTTGTCCCTGAGATGTGTTACAAATGTCCGTTAGCTCTCAGGCTATTTGCTGTAAGGTGCTGTCTTCTCTGTATAGAGTGGCCATATTTAAATATTGACCTAATTATTTGGATGGTCACTGAGTGGGAACATAGGGAATGTTTGGAATTTGACATCAAAGTCATCTAGGGTCATTTAAGGTCAGGTGTATACAACACTAAAGTCCTTCGCATCACATAATAACTTGTAGTCCAATAAAATTGCTCTAATTATGGATTGTAAGAAGGTCAAAGGTCCCTCTAGACCCCCATTTAAGGCATTGTTTGAAACCAAAAATATCTGTTTTATCTTGATAAATGGATGGGTATTCTCCAAATTTGTTCAGAATTAGTCGGTCATGTGGGGTGCTCATCAATCAGTGTCATTTGGATTCTTAATCGTATTTTTGTGTCCCATCTGCAGTGGCACCTAGGGATTTGGCTTGGTAGTGTGTGGTTGTCGGGGTAAAAATGTTGCCCAATTTTAACCCTAATAATTGCCTGCTGTTTGGTAGAGGTGTGTACACCTTTTCATGATACTTTTTCAATGGACCTTGGGTAGTGGAACTACATTTTGGTGATCTCATTGACCTTTGGCCCTATTTACAAACTGCCACAGCATACGTCAACATCGTTGGTGAATGCTGTAATTTCTAATGCTTAAATTGCCATTTCCAGAAAGGAATTTGGTTTTTTATAAAACCTAATTTGATATGATCAGTGAAAATTAGAGTCCCCAAAGATGTACAAATGAAGGCAAATTAGCTCTGGCATCACCTGCACCATTTTAAAATGTTCATGAAATTTCAAGCAATCAGACATTTTTTTCTGTATATTTGCTTGTATAAGCTACTGCATCATTGATGCTCTAATTTTTGAATGGGGCCAAAATTAAATTGTACAACAAGAAATGGCAAATGGTCAATCATGTAACACTATGCAGCAAATCTGATTTCAGATAGCTATGAGGCCACTCTGAGACATAGCAATCAGGTAACACTATGCAAAGCCCAATCTTATTCAGCTAGCTATAGACCACCTCCTGAGAAACAAACCTTTTTTCTTTTTCCTCATAATTACTTGGCATAATTTATTCCTCCTTTGTCCTTAAATATCTCATCAACAGGCCAACCAACCCACCACCATAGGAAATGGGAATACTGGTCCGATGGCTAGGGAAGCTACATGGAGTTGTATAAGGTAAGGATGTCAACACATGCTTCTTCCATGTGTGGGGTGTTTGTGTGTGTGTGTGTGTGCATTCATATGCACATATGTGGTATATACTAGTGTTTATGTGGTGTGCTGTGTATGTGTGTGTGGTGGCATGCATGTGTAGAATTTTACTGCTTTCACAGTATTGTTCTCATTCATTTTTTTATATGTCACCATTTTCAAGCCTTGTGGAGACTCTTTTTTTAGTAGCGACCACTAATACCAAGTGTATCTCCATAGTAGTGGGCATATTGTATTGTGCACCTTTCATAAGGTGCACTCAGTGCAGGGTAAACATCAACTGAAATGGGGTGATCCTGTGGTTCACAAAAGCACAAAGTTTACAGAGTGGACAACACACAGCGTGTACTAAAAAACACCAACTTAGAAACTTCTGCCCAAAATAATTAATTTCAAGCATACACACAGTAAGTTACTGTTTATGAAAAGCGTGTCGCCTGAAAAACTTTGATATTGAATGTGCAAAAAAAAAACCAGTACACAACTCTTAAACGAATCTTATATATTTATATATTATGCCAATTTTAGCGTTTGGTTGGCTTTTTTTATGGCTTCTATTACAAAAGGTCTATCTGTATAATTTTGGCCATATTTTAACATTTCATAAATGGTATAATCTTCCTAAATTATGACTAAAATTAGATTTCAATATGGTTATGGAGCTACTTTTGCCACACTAGGCTATCCTTTCTATTAGCATAGGGATATATACCGGAATGGAATGGGCGTTGTCTGCATTACCAATACTCGTCAGTCTGCGTTGAACGCCCACCACTCCCTTAACATTTAGCATTTTTTTTATTTTTTTTATTTTTTTTATTTTTTTTATTTTTTTTATTTTTTTTATTTTTGTTACAGTACATGAGATAATTCAGTGACATTAGAATCAAGAGTATTTGAGTTGAATTAATGAAGTCCTAATTAGTATGAAGTACACAGGGATGATAGAGCAGGGCAGCATTCGGCCCAAATTAACCCCAGGTGTATTTTTCATGGCTTATTGCATAACATTGTTAGGTAAGGGGAAAAAAAAAAGGTCATTGGCCCAAGATTAAAATTACTTTCCAACGGTATGGGGCCAAAAATATGGGGTCCATATGGTTTACGACAATACTAAGTCCTTGGACCAGGGTGTATGCATGCATAAAGGAGGAAGATTCTTTTTCAAAGCTATTAAACATACTTTTTGCCTGAATCAAGTCGTGTAACAGAATGGGCTCAACTGAAGCATGCCACTTAATAATTAACATAAAGTTGTTTCAATTAACCAATTGTTTGTAGCCTTTAATCTATTTTAGTATAATTAGCAAAGTGTTGTAGAAATTATGGAATCAAAATTGGCCCACCTAGTTCTGCTAAGCATAAATACACATTATGTCCCTCTATGCATGAGAAAGGTTGTTTCACACACCGGAAAAATGAATGATTTCTACTGTTTTTAAACAATTTTTGAGGGTTAACTCTTTCAAATGTAATTTATTATCTAAGGAACATATATCAACTCGATTCTGAATTGCTTTTTGGTATTTTGTTCGTCTGCAGTCTGCAAACTTGGCTCTTTGAAATGGCCCGCTCATGCTGGTAACAGGGGAAAGATATTCCATGAGTTTTTGCATAACTTCACATCCGTTAATGACAACATGTTTAAAGACATAATGTGGAGTTAAGCTTAACAGAACTAGGCCCCCCAGTAAATTTCTTTTCCTTACTTTTTTTGCCAATTAATTAAAATAAGGCCCACTCATTAAATTATTCTATTTACTAACACTATCACAAAGGGCTGGCCAAATGTTTTAACTTGAGTCCTGCCTCCAACCAAATTACTGCTGACCAAAACCCACGAAAGAGAAGCCATATTATTCTTGTATTGCCAAGAATTCAGTTTGCTCATGCCACCATTTCAACAGTCCAATACCAGTTAAATTATAGCTAGTTCTTAATTATCAAATACAAGCCTACAGAATCTTGTAATGATATTATTATTGCAGTTTTTATTTCTCGAATTGAATTTATTATTTCTTCTAAAAGACCACCTGTCATCCATGACCATTTTTTACGAACATGTCTCTCAAGACCTGGACATTTTCACGTTGAATGACTAAAAAGTTACTGATGAACTCTTACTGTAATCTTAGTTCAAACATTGGTCTATTGATCATTTAGAGGTGTTGGCTACTATTTTTCTAGCTCCAGTGCAAAATTGGCAACAAAAAAAATTTGCAACCGTACCAGGCTCATTTTGACGCACGAATACTGGCCCAATCCCACCGGATGCGTGCCATTGAGAGTCTGGTCAAACTGACCCAAGGTGGCATTGATTTTTTCAATATACAAGAACTAATATGCAGACATTAACCTAATTCTAAATGTTATACGGCTCACAGTTTTTGCAAAAAATACAATTTTGATATGTCATGCATTGATGTTTCAATGGAAAAATTGCACACCCATCCTTTAGATAAATCGATCTGACGTTCCATTTGCACGTTAACGTTCTAAGCACACCATGTACGCTCATTACATACATATCTAGGAGTGACAACTATCCTAGCATTATTTTTTGTCCATCAATTTCCTCTCTCATAATAACCATGAATATTCTTTAATGCTTAGGTTTAGAGAGGCCGATGGTGAAGTGACCTGGGATGCAGCACAGTACTCGTGCCAGACTGAATACGGCTCGCACCTTGCGTATTTCATAACAATGAGAAAGCCGATTGGGTAGCACAACGGGCCACTGACACCTTTGGAAGCAGTACTTGGGTATGGCTTGGTCAGAAGGGATGTAGACAGGGTAGTGACCATCTGGCATTAAAGGGGCACAGGTGCATTTCCAGCAAATAAAAATTTGTTTGAAAGTAACCTGCACATTTAAAAAATCTTGCGCCCTCAGATTTTTCAAAATTTAGTTTTGAAATGATTAAGAGACCAATCAGTAAACAGAACAATTTTAGAATTAAATGATTCTTCGACATTTATTCAGCAGTAACGACGTAATGCGTTATACAAGAAAAACACATGCCGAGTTGATTCCCACGGGCATGCACCCTGTTTGACCTTCTGTGACCTTTGGGTTTTCTTCAATGAGTACGATTCTATGATATTTATGTTTGAGACAGTTGTTGAATTAAAGTTTGGCAAACTTAAAGTTAGCCTACAAATTACCTGGATGTCTTAGCATCTTATAAATGCCCCTATCCGTTTTTGGGGTAATGTTATTTTTATGTGTAAAATACTGTTATTTTTTATGTGTAAAATATCCAAAAAAATCGGCAGCTTTCTTTCTCTGCCAAAATTGGTGATTTTTTAGCCCACAATCACATAAATTTTGCCAAAGGTCCCTCATATTTCTTTCGGCTCGGGGAGGGAAGAACACATTTAGTCTACTATTTGTTGTAGCAGGACACTTAGTATGAAGTCTAACCTTTACTACCTACAGAGTATTCCATTCTTGCAATTAGCCTGTAGGTTGACATTAACACTTAAAGAGCACTGGCACATTTAAACATTAGTGGCACCCTCAAGATGTTTCAAAACGAATTTTTGCATGGTTGTAAAGCTTTATATACATTAGCCCTCACCCTGAAATGATTAAGACCACCATCACAGCGTCCTATGGGTAACAGGACGATTTTATAATTAATGTCGCCGGTGACATAGCAGACGACGGAATTGCGTTTCACACAAGAAAACACATCGAGCCACAATATGCAACGTTTCCCACGGCATGTACCTGTTTGACGGGGTCGGTGACCTTTTGTGGTTTGAATCTTTTGTAAAATGTGCCAGTGCCGGCTTAAAGGTAACTGTATTCTCACTTCAAGAAGCACCACAACCTCGACCATTTTTATTTATAATTATTGACTCATATTTTTCAGATCTCTTCATGTGGTCCAATCAGGACGTGGTGGAGACTATGTGAACTGGGCACTGGTGCCTCTGTGGAGGGGTCTAGGTGCTGAAATGCTCTCATCAACATCAGAATGGCGGGAAGCAAACTGTGCTCAAACAAGGAACTTTGTTTGCAAAATGCAACAATGTAAGTGTTATTTGAAATCTGATTAAAGCCATAATAAGCCATTTATTTTCAAAGTTGATACACCTGATTTTGGTGCAAATTAGGATTGTAGCAAATTATTATTACTGGTTTGTGTGAAACTGATATTCTGGAGCAGTTGTATCAAGAGTGACATTTCAAAAACAGGACATGACTATGAACAGTTAGTAGCAGTACACAAACAGTAAATCTAACCTTATAGGCTGGTATTCTGAAAGGGAGACTAACTTTAAACCCAGGTTTAAACCAGGGTTTGTCCTACAAGAGTGGACCTTTTTTCCTTTCAAAATACTGCAAAAATCAGATGTAATGGGTGAGAAAATCCCTCAAGGATGGACCACAATGGCCCATCCTTGAGGGATTTTCTCACCTGTTACAGCACATTTTAAGAGTATATTGGAAGGAAAAGGTCCACTCATGTAGGACTAACCCTGGTTTAAACCTGGGTTTAAAGTTTGTCTCCCTTTCAGAATGCCAGTCATTCACTGTTATCCAATTTACGGTGTGAGTGCAAGAAGGTCGTAAGGGAAATAGCTGCCATTTGTCAAAAATCCCCAACAAACATACTATTATGCCAAGTCTTTTGTCAGTTGCTTTAAAAATGGTTCTTCAGGTGACACACTCGCCTGAAGAACCATTTCAAGATTGCTACCTCAAGCAAATAGAAATGGAGATTTATCTTAATACATGGCAGCACATGGATGTATCACATGGCAGCTATTGCACTTACAACCTTCTTCCATTCACATGACGAACTGTAACTGTAACTATACTCTGTTTGAGCTCAAGTTTGAGGGTGACCTCACTGCATGTATTAGTCTTCTTGCCCTAGAAATGTGCGTGATAACAAAAGAATTGTGGCATTTAATTTAAATGCGGGATAATTGAAGCGCTAGAGCAAATGCAGAGTAACATCATGACGTCACTCTTGAACTTAAGAATGAACATATATATAACCACAAACCCACGATCCCTAAACACTAATGATGTAACAGTAAGATAAATTACAAGTTTAAGGTTCATGATAGATTTATCTATTATCCACTTTTCACTTCATTATCCACTTGTCATTTAGCGGTAAGACAAATATTCAGGAGGTCACTGGTTTAAATTCAGCCAGGAGCACATAAGCTTTTCTTGCAGCATTGAAGTGCACTGGTCCTTCTGGGGAAAGATTTAAATTAAAATGATCCTTGTCTACCCCATCAGTTGCTGATATGTTTTGACAATACAACATGAGTTTAAGAAATATTTTAATCAACATTTTTCTGATTGTACTTGATTTTTAAAGTGGGTCCTGTCGGTGGATGTGATGATGGTTGGTACAAACTACTTAACAAGTGTTACAGGCTTGGCGGTGCATTGGATGGAAGTGAACCGCTGACTTGGTATCAGGCCAGGGACACCTGTGGTGAGGCACTCGGCGGTAGTCTTGCTCAAGTCTTTAACAGAGGACTTCAATGTAAGTTAATAGAACAAGAATCATATTACAGGTGTAGGAGTAAGGGTGGGGGATGTACTGAATGTGGATTGTGATGGGTTAATGGGCCTTGGGTTACTCAAATAAGAAATGTGCAATTTTTAGCTTACATATGATGAAGTGATGACTGTTTGAGGCTTAATTTTACATCAAATAGATCACATGTTCAACATTTTGTATAATTCTGACCAGTAATTGTAAACTTTAACAAAACTGAATATGCTGGGAATATTGTACACTGTGGTTGAATTTAGTGTAATATTGTGCCAAAATTTGGACTTATAACTATTGGGACATTTTCCCTGGTGATTTGCTATAAATTCGGTGGGTCTATTTTTCAACTTATTGAAGGAAGTCTACACATAATTTTTTTAAAAATGTCAAAACTGCCAGGTTGACCAGAAACAAAACATTTGCCATAAATTTTAGGTTCCGTTTTTTTTTACCTAACACCTATAGATGTTATTTATCGCTCCTCTACCAACCCAGGTTTGTTACCTCAATTGGCAAGAGCACTGTACTAGTAATACAGAGGTTGCCGGTTCGAGTCCTGCCTAGCGCAAATGGGTTTTTTTCTACACATGTGTGCGCTGGCTATCTCCAAGGAAAGATTAATGAATATTCAAGGTTACTGCTTATAACTAAAATGGTGATTTTCTACCAGATCCCAATATACATATTTGACAAAACTTGGTATGTGGGTAGTGGTGTATGCAAGTAATACCCATGCACTGTGTCATTATTATTTATGTATATTAATGAGCTCATTTGCATATTTGCTCTTATTGGCTCATTATTAAAAAGGTGAACTTCTACCAGAACCCATAATTCAAATTTGAAGAAACTGGGTATGTGGGAAGTGGTGGATACAAATAACACCCATGCACTGTGTCATTATTATTTGTGCATATTAACAAGCTCATTTGCATATTTGCTCTGATTAGCTCATTATTAAAAAGGTCAACTTCTACTAGAACCCATAATTCAAATTTGATGAAACTGGGTATGTGGGAAGTGGTGGATGCAAGTAATATCCGTGCACTGCGTCATCACTATTTATGCATATTAATGAGATTATTTGCATATTTGTTCCCTGCCAAGTTTAAAACTTGCAGTATTTTTAGGCTATGGGTCATAGAATACCTCATCAGTAGCATGGGAGAGCATGGCCTAGCGGTTAGGGTGCTTGCCTGTGGCGCAAATTTACCAACATATCCCAGGTTTGAATCCCGGTGGAGTCGCTTGCTGGGATTTATTCGGGTGCTCAATTCTGGATTTAATCTGTATACAAGCTATTGATTAAATACAGAATACCGCTCTCCTCCATGGTTCTCTTGGAATTGGCCAAATGAATCATGAAAGCATCCCGTCCTTCAGAGGGGACGTTAAGCCGTCCGTCCCGTGTACAGAGAGTCACAACTGTACATGTACATCGCAGTCAGTGTCGAATAAGAGTAGGGTGTAAACCCCTGACTGTTCCCAATCCTCCCCAGTCTCAAATGCAGGCCATGTAAGGATTGTCCGTATCAAGGATACATGCGGCCCTGGATCAGCTTACTCAGTTGAATAAATCCTGACACCACCACAAGCATTACCAATGACTTGTGGATACACTAAGAAGAAGATCAGTAGCCTTCCCAGAAAGTGAGGGTATTGCCAAAATTCGCTGTTCCTTCACATGTTAATTGTATATACATTCAACTTTTTGTCTTTTAATAGGATGGGAACATATATTGTACAATGTGCATTTCATTTATTTATATCCAATCTGATTGATTTTTAAACCAAATTTCTTGCAGCTTCTTGACTGCCATCTTAAAGGGAGTTAATGATGATGTGTGGATTGGTCTGAGTACTGTTGGTCAAACTGGAAGCCCTCGTGACTTTGTGTGGGATGATGGTAGCGCCCTCAACTACACTAACTGGACCCCAGGGCAACCTGATGGTGATTTGGTAAGATTGGGTTTTAATATTTTATTCACATTTACATGGACAAAGGCAGAGAATTGAAATGAGAGCACCTTTTACTGTAATTTTAATTACAGTATGTCATTGGCAAGGGAATGTATCATTGCTTTAATACCTCACGAGGATACGTCTTTTTAGTTTGAGGGGATTGCCAAAGAACTGTGGCAGAAAGTAGTGTACTGTTAGTGAACTAAATAAAAGATGTACCTTTTTGCCATTAGGATCACCATGTCGTATTCATATGGTACCCATGTCATACCCATGTGATGCCCATGTCATACCCATGTGAGATGTGTGAGAGACAAACCATAGCAGAAGGTAGTACACCATTAGCAAACTAAATGTAAAATACATTAGGACCACCATTTGGTTAGGTAAACTGTAAAGTGCTTCTTCAATATGAAAAGTCAGACTTAGGTATATGAACCAAACTTGGTGACAGCAATCTTTGGGAAGAGAACCAGGGATTGATGAATAGACACATTTCAGAATTTGGTATCAATTTGAGCAAACATGGTGACACAATATTTGGGGAGAGGGAGCTGAAATGAGTCAATGCATTACAAGTTCACAACTGTTTTACTCCATGCAAATCGTCTCTTTTATTTTTAGAGCAATTTTAAGTAGTGGCGACACAATTTTGACACCTGATATAAGTAGGGACATGCAAGAGCTATTACCTCCGCAAAAATTAGAAAAAATCCATTGCAGGAATCTTGCCAAATAGGCCTACAAAAGTCACGATTTTTATGTTATAGTGCCCTCTATATCCTATTCCTTCTCCCATAGAGAGACTTTTAAACAAGATTTTTAAGAAAAATCATATTTGCCCACAATGAAATTTCATAAAAGTTACACAGGATGAAGTCAGTGGTATAAATAATTCACATTACTTGTCAAAAGTGTGTCGCCTCTAATATTTTTTTGTTTTATTCTGGATCTGTCATAATAAATGAGACTTTCAAACAGCTGTGAGTTAAAGGTCATCTATGGCCAGTGAGGTCATCATTGATTTTGGTGACTTAAAACTGTAATGCTCCTTATTTCAAAAGTCATTCCTCAGTATTAATCAAACTTAGTGGCAATGATCTTGAGATAGGGCCCCTGAGATAAGTTGGCACATTTCAGTTCAAAAGTCATCTACATAACTACAATTATTCTAAGTTTATTGCTAGCCAATGCCTTCAAAATTACAACTCGGAGCCTTCGCTAGACATTTGTCAGGGGGGTGTAAACTGAAGAAATGTTATTGCCGCAGTAAGAGTCCTTTGAAGCATATTAAGCGTACAAAAAAATGCAACTAACGGCATGCGGTTCCGAAAGTCCACTTAAGGGCCATTGAAAACTTTCCTGAGTAGATGCTCTTAGAAATCATTTCTTGTTGATCGCTCGAACCAAACTGCACACCACAAGTCCCTTGACACAAGGGCGCAAAACGGAAAGGCCTGGACAGGTGGGGTCCAGGGGCCCGATTTAGGGCTCCTGGTGGGCTACAGGGGCAGAGCTCCTGCCGGGGTTCAGGGGGCGGAGCCCCCGGAAGCTCTTGGATTTTGAGTTATTCAAAACCTTCAAGATGGGTACTTTTTTAGGGATAAATAGAAAAAGACTGGTTTCTAAATTTGCTCACTGAGACGGGCAGTATATAAGCTTGTACTGCCAAAGGGGAACTACACATAGCGAGCGCCAATGTCTTTAACGAGTGGGGTGCAGGAGCAGAACCTCTGCCGGGGTCCAGGGGCGGAGCCCCCGGAAGCTCGTGAAGATTTAAAAGGGTATTTTTGAAGGGTAAAGTATGGTAATTAATTCAAATGAAAGAATGGGCACTTAACCCAACTGACAGGCATTTGACCTATACGTTTATCGTGCTCAGGGCAAGGGAACCGTCCCTACCAATTTTTTTGACCACTTCAGCTTCCCAACTGAAAATTCCCCTAACACTGGTAGACCAAACTTGGGGGGAATAGCCCATGGCTCTCCTCCCATTTGCCCATGCCACTGCCACGCTTGTGGTTTCTTAAATTTGTTTTACCCATTTTGATCACAAATACTGTTGGCACATTAACAATTCTTGATTACCGTGGGCTAAACTTAAACAAAATTAGTTGGCTTGAGGGTAAGCCATTTTAAATATTTGTGATATTTGAATATATGGTAAATCTGGAGTTCAATCTTATGCATTTTGATGCCATTCTCTTTTTGTTTCTTTCTTTTTCCCTTTCTCTCACCTTATTGCTTTGTTACTACTTCTTGTACTGCTGACCTTCATCACTTGAATGACTTTCTACTGCCAGCAAATGTCTTTCAACCACGGAGCAAGCCCAAATGTACTTTTTCACAGCCAGTCAGATACTATAATAATTCTTGTTCAACATTTCAAGTCCATTTACTGCAGTGTGGCGATGTCCACCCACATCCAGGCCCAACTGATAACAATATCAACTCTGATTCCCCATACCATGGAATTAAACATTCTAAAGGACTCAAGATAGTATCATTAAACATCAACTCCCTCTATGAAAAAATTGATGATCTACGACTTATGATTAATGATTGCAAGCCAGACATAGTTGCTCTTATGGAAACCAAGATATGCTTGTTCATCTGAATTGTCGATCCCCGGCTACAATTTACACCGTAGGGACAGAACACGTAATGGAGGTGGTGTTGCAATTTATGTGAACAGCCAACTTCCATACACTATGCTGGAACCAAATTTACCACCTTCATCAGAAACTTTATGGTTAAAACTGGGTCTTCCATGTACACGGCCAATTTTAATAGGTGCTGTGTATAGATCACAAATTGAAAATGACTTCTGCGAAACTTTTAA
>JAMKCH010003604.1:0-75159 GCA_023653785.1 Ophioderma brevispina | reverse complement strand
AATTAGAGGTCAACAGCTTAAGGGTGTATTTTGAGTATAGATTTTTTAAAGTGTACAAAATTAAATATCGCAGCTTGAGGAACCAATAAAATACATATTATACGAGGATTTCAAGACGCGAGGCGACATTTTTCAGAAGCTCCGAATTGTTGTCAAACAAAAGCAAAATTTTTTATTTTTTTTATTTTTTTTAAATCATCAATTTTAATGTGATTATGCAAAAAATTCCGTTAGTAGTGGCCCCGGGGGGGGGGGGGGGGTTCCTATTGACCCTCCCAGATAACACTTTCCCATGTCGTTTGATCAGACGCCTAACACCAGTAACTGAGGAGTCCACGTAAGAACCGCATACCACATATGACCTATGGCCAATTGAAAATTGTCACTCTCCTCAGCAACTCCAATATAAGGTTTGAACCAAAATTAATTATATCTGCTCTAGAATAACCATTAAAATAATTCTTGCAAAGTATAGCCTTATTTATACAATCTTGTATTTTCTCAGAAACTTCAAATTCACCTTCGTCTTTCCCATAGACTTATACGTTAAGAAGCATGGTCGTGTACGAATTAAAATTGACGCTATCCACATAAAGATTATTTATTTAAGGTATTAGTAATTATTAATGTAATTGCCTCCGAAGGTTTATATTCTAGCAAATAAATCCCAAGATTTAATTACTTTACTTTTTTAAATTGTAACATATCTTTTATTTTTTTTTCAGTTCGTTAGTGCCCAGGGGGGGGGGTTCCTAGGGAGGGAACCAACCAATTATTCTAATGAAGCCGTGGGCGGATTTTATTTTTTTGTATCAGGGAAGCGTTTCATAAATCAGACAATTAGCAAAACCGCTTTGAAAAATTTGATTGTGTCACCGAGAAATCGCAAAATATCACATTTTGGGTACTCTTCCCCCCCCCTCCTTTGTCACTTAAGTGTTAAATTTAAATGTTCATTTTGGCCCCTCCAACTCGCATATCCCCCTTAAGGGATACCATCTTCTGTTTTTGGTATAAGTTTGTAGCTACATATCCTTTCTTCAAATAAAGTACAAGCTATCAAGTTTAACAATATGACCGTCACAGTTACGTCATAACTGAGAGCTTATTTATGACGTTATTTGTAAGCATTCTCCAGTTCAAAGTGTTTTCGACCGTTTCCACCGCCATCAATGCAGGCAAATGGTGGTAATTTAGTTTTCAATTGCTAGGTGCCAAAGGAAGTCATACACCATGTTTTTTTTCTCAAAAATAAGAAAAACATATCCTCATGTATTTCTTACAGGAGTAGCATCATACGTAAACATAAGTGCATTTTTGGCCGTTTTTACACAGTAAAGTATAGGAAGGTGCAACCCCACCCCCCCCCCCCCATCTTTCGACTTTGACGTGGACACTCGGGTCAACTCCCTGAAGGTGGTACCTATTTCCCCCAGTTTGTTAACGCTAAAAAAATGACCGCAAAGGATGATTTACAATGCTAGTTATAATACTAAAAGCCAGAGATGAATTGTTTTTGCGTTTTGTGCGACACGGAATCATCGGTGGGGGGGGGGGGGGGAACCCCAGGGTGTGACAAGAAGTTAAAACATCAAAAATACTAAGTTGTATATTTGAAAACTCGTTTTCAAACTTAGTTAGTGTGCTGTATACTCATATTTGAAACCGATCAGCAACCGCTTTTGTGTTTTTTGTGTTTTATTTGACATCCTACCCACATTCGGTTTCTAGCATGCGATATCTGCATTCAAAAATCTGTGTATCATTAAAATATCAAAATTAAAAACGGCAATAAGATTTTTGAATTTGTTACTTTGATCTGAAAATCATTTCCCAAAATAAATCAAGAATATTGATACATTAACCACCCAAAATTAGGAATTCCAAAAAAAACCCTTTTGTTTTTGTTGTTTTTTGTATTTTAGAAATCATTTTGTTAAGCCTTATGGAGACGTTTTTTGTCCTTAACGTGACTTTTAAAAAATGTCCGCTGTAAGTAATTAATATGTATTGCTTTTTATAACCGCCTGGCCACCCTAATTATTGGCGTCATAACGCGTGATCTATTTTGGGCACTTTAAAACCACAATTAAACCAATTTCAAAGAAAGTGGTTCTATTACTTTAACACTAAACACAAAAACAATTAAAAAAAATATAAAATGTCTAATGATATTTATTTCTGTGTTTGCTGTTTCATCAGTAGCGCTTGCAGCTCGATATAAAGTGATGAATGAGCGACCTTGTTTAAATTTTGAATTTCCAAGCCCGGCGAGCCCCGACCATGCAATTTAGGCTTTGATTGTCAATTTGTTGTTTCTCTCCTCTGTTTGTTGACTATCCATCAGTAATGTCTAAAAGCGAACAAAATCAGTTTGACAGCCATCAGAATTAAACACAAGTGCGAAAAAAGCAATTGAATGACAACAGGGAAATCCAGTCCTCATTTCAGCATTTATTGCGGTGAGTGTGAAAGCTTTTGATGTCTATAGTCCAATACTAGTAAATTTTTCAAATTATGTTAGATTATACCGATCTAATTAAATAACGTAAGTTTACCTACCTCAATTAGTCTTGCAATTGCTTTATTTTCTTCCGCAACTTGTGTTACAGGACCACAATCCTAAACATCTTTTCGCTCGTCTCATAGGGCAGCTACCCGGTGGGCAACATTTGAACTCCGACGTTGCTATGCTTATGTTGGTTATATTTTGGTCTTTGGTTGACGCAACGTCACACAACAAAATACAACCAAATACCGACCTCAACATCGCGGTTGTATTGTGGTTTTCGCATATTCCATCATAACTAACCAAATACGATGTTAAAACAACTTCTATATTACGATGTCAATCCTAAGAACCATAAAACAACCAAATACCAACCTCAAAAACCATTGGTTGTATTGTGGTTGTTCACATAACTAATAATAACAACTCAAATACAAGTTGAAAACTCATCTATTGCCAAAAGAATCCTAACAACCATAATAAAAACTAACCTTAAATTGTGGTTGATTGGAACGACATGGAAAACAAAACAATAAACAACATAAAACCCAACGTGTGAATATCGCGTCAGTTTCACAACATGGTACAATTAACCTAATGTAAACATGAAAATAACCATTGACATTGTCAGTTTTGTAAACGTCAATACCACCGACAATAATGTAAGGTCTTAAACTCAACATTGGAGTGGTAGTTGCTTCGCTTCAACAGCAACCACCGATAATGAAACTAAAACTAACAAATACAACTGTAACATAAACAAGTCGTGTAATATCCCAGAATAACAAAATGACGTATGGCGGAAGTCGGAGAGTACGTCGGCGCGGTCGCGTACGCGGGTCGGCGGCCCAAGCGTTGGGCTATGTTGGGCCGAATTAGTACATGGTGAGTGAAGCTTTGCTTCGCGTTTTATGGTCGAGGTAAGCAAACGGCGGGCGAAGTGGGGAATGGGAAAATGGGGGGTAAAAATGGTCAGTTTTGTGGTCGGAGGCCAAACGTTGGCCGATGTCCGGGAAATGTGGAAGTGAAATGGTCTTTATGACGGTACAAGCAACGTAGGGGCCGAAGATGGAAAATGCTGGTGGAAAATGGTTTTTTGTGGTCGAATGTCCAAACGTTGGGGGCCGGAGTTGTTCCGTAGACTATAATTAGCTAAAGATACTAATTAGGCTAATTAATAAAGGAATATAGGCGCGACGAAAACTGACAACCGGGGCTTTCAGCAAAAATATAGGGGCCGAGCTCTACCAACATTGTGCGTAGAAATAAAAACATTATGCCATTGCAGTGATTATCATTTTTTCGATTTTGTTTTTGCACTTTGTATCACCGCGATTGGGGATTCCCTGATCTTTTCATTTTTGTTTCAACTTTGTGAAACTCTGTGGAAGTCGGTCCCACTTTTTTATGAGTTCTTTCTCTTTACCTAGTGTTGTTCATACTGTGAAGGTGTTTTTTTTTTTGTTTTTTTTTTTACATTGCATATATTATATTTTCTGTTATAAAGCAAGGAAGCTTTCACTCAATATTGGTAAGTCATCAGGATTTGTCCCAGGTTCGAATCCCGGTCAAGGTAAGTTTATTTTCTGTCACGTTGATGATTAACCTAAATAAAGATATGACTAGACTGGTTGTATTAAATGTTTGTAATAAACATAGGGGAATATTTTTTTCATTCAACAAGCCCAATTAGTGATTTTTATAACATTGGTGGCAAAACGTTGTAAAAGCCAACGTATTTGTGTGTGTGTGTGTTTGTTATGTGTGTTGTGTGTGTGTGTGTGTGTTGTGTGTGTGCTTGTTTAAAAGTTAGTGTGCTAAATTACTTTTTCCACTACTGATGTTGAATTTGTGTTTTAAAACAGCTTTCTTTCCACTTCACACAAACCTGCAGGTACAGAACCGCTTGATCCAGTAACCGTCTGATGGTTTGATGGTAATACATTTTAGTCAGGGGGAAAGTATGCGCATCAGCCCAAAATGGAAATAGTGTACAGAATTTTTGCGCGATAGAAAATCGACAAAAGGTTTGGTGATTAAATAAATTGAATCATACCATTCCCACAAAAAATCCGATATGCTGCCCCAACTTCATATTGCGCCCGAATCATTAAAATGATCTTAATCCTTTCAGTATAACCATTTATGATATACAGAATACATCCTTAAAACAATAAACAGCACCTCAAACATGTTTCTGCAAGGTGCTCATAATCGGTTACATTGACATAATCAGCAAGTGTTCCTCTGAACTGCTCTAAGAACGCATTTTGGAACACATCCAACACATCAATTTTTTCTGCAACATTTGCATTATAGAAGCATGATTCTAGTGTCTATATTTAACGGTTGTCCCCCTGCTTTATACTTTTATGAGATTATGTCATTTGTCATTAGAAACCAGGGTTTGGGCGTTTTTTTTTCTGTAAATCAACACTCAACATTTCTCACGTTAAAGATGGCAGCCAATACAGCTGCCTTTTAAAAAAAATAAAAAAAACATAAAAACATACAACTAAAACTAGCAACTAATTATTATTATAAGAATGTCAAATGGGATTATTTGACCATTTGGACATCCTTATGACATTTTTTGTTTGTATTAGCAAAATGTTAGTGTGGCCAATATGGCGCCTTTAAATTAACTTCTTTTAAAACCTATAAACTACCACCAACATTAATTATCAAGGTATCAAATTAAAGTATGAGGATAATTTCTTTGAACATTACAAACTGTATCCGATATTTGTTTCGACACATGCTTAAAATTAAAATGGCGCCAATATGTAGGACATAATTGACAATTTGCCGTTTTTAAACAAAGCACGTAGGCGGCCAGATCGGCTACTATCATTTGTTCACAGCATCTACACAACATAGATGGGTCAGATATGAGCCCTAACTAGGTTAGAATTGCGAATTATGCCTTTATCACAAATAGGTTGATGAATTCCTGTCCAATTGAATGATTTAGGGGCCATAGTGTACTACGAGGTGCCATATTGGATTTGATGGTTATGTTGCAATAAATCAATTTAAGAACCCCGTCCAGTAGATTCTTCGCGCTTTATATAACCTGGATATAAAACATTCAATTATGGCAATTATTTAATTAATTTTGATGTGTCGCTGCCATAGGATTTCATAGAAAATGCAACTGCACGAAATTTTGCACACCCTCCAGATTTTATTGGCTAGGGCCCTTGTAACCTAAAACGATAGATAGAAAAATTCTTGTATTCCATTTCATCCTGCGCCCACAATTCCCCCTGACTATATACTTTTGAGAGTATCAAAACAAGAATAAATAGCAGAGGAAAGCAATATATTCATTAAATAGTTGGAAGTTAGGGTCAAACTCTAATGAACCCTATTCATAACGTTTACTATGAGAGAAGAAATATGGTTGGAAAATATATTTGTCACTGGCATGGTTTGCGTTATGTTAATAATCGTACCGCGACGTTTTCTGGGTGGCTGTGTGCATCCTTCGTTTGTTTGGTTGTTTTTAATTTTTCTTTTTTTATTTATTAATTATGACAAAATCGGAATAAGACAAAAAATATAAACACCACATTACATAGTTAGCACACGTTAGAAACATTACTGCTTCTTTGCAAAGTTGGAAAAATACAGCCTTTGTTTCATGACCGTATTCAGGGTTTATGAGTACAAATGTATGCTTGTTACACGGTTCTAGTAGGGTTATAAACGAGAATCCATTCTAGAAGTTTTGTGGAAGGTTATTTGAAGATGTTTTTATTTAGTTTGAGGGTGCTGTGAATCCGAATTGTTGGGTTCCAACCTCTTGGGAAATGGGGGTTAACTTTGTAAAAATAAGGGGCGTAAATTTGTTACAGGGGTAAATTTGAAATTTTAAAGTTTTTAAATTTAGTTTAAATGTACACCAATGTATTGTCTCATTATATGGATAAAAAAGGATTATAGTTTGTAAAAATGATGTCAACATGAAAGGCCAGCTAGATTATCTTAGTTCGTTCATGAAACAGGTTGAATCAGGGCCACAACTCCGTTTTTCTGGCACCTATCACACCTAATCGAGCGTCCAAAACTTTCCCCTGATGACACGTGGTTGGAACGACTATAGTTTAATATCTGCATATTTTTAGTCTGTCGTGCATTGGCAAAATCAAGGGCACCTTAACGGCCCGTTTGGCCGGAATTAGGCAACACACTGAGGCGGGACTTTGTGTAGTTATTCGCACGTGTGTGGGTTTATGGCCCGATTTATGGTCCATGCCAGGACAGGACCATAAGTAATTTACATATCTCAAAGGCAGCTATTTAGTATTGTTGTACTTCAATCGCCAACTCTGATGTATTTAGTTGCACTCTTTAAAGACACTATCAGTGATTCACCCTAAAGATTAAAAAAATGAAACTTGCAGGAAATGCTTAAAAGTGAAGGATAAGTCTGTAGGACTTCATAAGGTATATTCTAACTATTAAGTTGTTTCAAGACTTATCATTTGCAAGGGTATGTTAGGAATACCTATACTCGTACAAAAATGCAGAGTATGATTTTGATGATTCGTTTTCGATTTTCTGATTTGCAAATCACTGATAGTGCCTATACCTCCAAGATAAAGTAATAATGAAGCAAAAATTTGACACCTGGAGTGGAGGTTCGAACCACACGATTCGCAGATTATATAGGAGCTCCCACAGACACACCGCAACACAATAGAACCGGCAAAGCACCGCTCTTTGTATATAATACATAAACACATTAACGGAATAAAGAGACACATAATATAAATAGCGCCCGACTTTGAGTTGAGTGAAAATATCTGGTCCATGACCATATCTTCGGGCCAAAAACTAAGGATCAGCCCATTATGCGTCGTCAAAGTGAACGCACGTGCATTGATTATTTTGGGCCAATGTCTATAATATCTATAGATGATGTGAAAATTTGGTTTATTTTTGTGGCGTCCCCGGTTGGTTTTACTAACCAAAGTCTGAAGACTAGCAGCATAGAATCCTCTATATTTTAATAATAATATAAATCATTTTATTTAGCGCGCCCAATCCCCGTAACACAGCTCAAAGAGCTATGCCAATTATTATTACCAAAACATATTCACAACCAACTTCAAGAAATCGTCACAAACAAACACAATCATTTCGCTTCATCTAGGTGCTTGCTCAAAGCGCATAAGCCGCTCAGCACCGTAAGTTTGTAATCTTCCACATAGCAGCTCCCCGGGTTTCCGCTTGGTTCGACGAGTATTGTGGCCAGGTAACATAACACGTTGTTGTCAGTGGGGCTCGAACACACACTATTTTAAATAGTCAGTGACACTAATTCTGCGCTTTCCATGGATCTCTTATTTTTTGTTTGCACTGGATGGAATATTGTGTTTTGTTTTTCTTTTTCCCCCCTTTAAACTTTCGTTCAAATTAATAATACCATCATTCTTATTTAGCATGCTTGTTAATGCTACCAGATGGATATTGGTGACCGATGACCGATTATATTAGAATGTTCTTGTTGGAGAGTACAGCAAACAATGGAGTAATAAGTCGGAAAAAAATATAAAACAATGAGCTGAAAATAAAAACTTGATTTGATGAAATTGGCCAAGCTTTTTGGACTAGCAGCAGTAAACATGCTATGAGAAACACGCTGATTAAAACTCTAATTAAGGGAGCTTGAAAGACAAAAGGAATTAGAATCAGATTGAAAAACCTTGGAAATTGAATAAGCCAAAAACAAACACAAAATCAACTAGTTCCCCCTAAATAAGTGTCCCCTTATAAGTTCGGGGCGGAACATACCTAATCCTAGTCAGGGAGTAACACCCCCCTTTAAGGTGATATATTGGAAAATCACCAAGTGGGTGCAAAAAACTCGAATTTTAAGGCCGTACAGAAAAACTGGCTAGGTGACTCTGAGTCTTGTGGCTCTTGCTAGGGGGATAACATTCAATTTCTTCCAACATCTGGGTCAAGTCAGCAAGTGAGTTGGTATTATGCGTGCAGATCAGCTCGCTTCAGCGGGTTCAAATGTGCAAAAGTGCAGGTGATTTTGCGGGCCACACAAAGAGGTTTCTAATAGTAGAGAGGCAAAACGTACGTAATCTTTAGAAATTCACCGTCTCGCCATGTTTGGCCGACAACAAAGAAAACATAGAGTACCAACAATAGAAAAGCAATGGCTGCCTCCGCTTCTTCCAATTACTGTGGGTCCGATTTGCATATACCACTAACTCGGTAGTGATACAAATTATTTTTTTTTTTTTTTTTTTTTTTTTTTTTTTTTTTTTTTTTTTTTTTTTTTTTTTTTTTTTTTTTTTTTTTTTTTTTTTTTGTTTTTTTTTTTTTTTTTTTTTTTTTTTTTTTTTTTTTTTTTTTTTTTTCTGTTATGTGTTAGAGGATGGCCAGGTGTAATAATAGTGTAAACTGCGCTACATTGTTGCTCAGATACTCTTTTTTCTATAATGCATGCGCGCTAGTGAAAAGATGTAGTCATTGAGGCGGTTTATAAATCAAGACGCTGATGTGTAATTTTATTCGTGGTGTGGCCATGGGTAGGAAAAACTTTACACCACCAATAGACCAAAATCCAAACAACTGATATTTTGCGATTGTTGTATCGAATTGACATTATGTGTGTATACAAGCACCCAACTGTAATTATTCCGTGCAAGATTCAAAATGTCGGCGCCCAGCACGGACGGACTGTTTTGAATGCGTTGCACCCCTTGGGACACACATCAGGGCCTCATGTGCCAAGAAACGCATTCAAAACTCTTGACTCGATGTGGGAGAAAGTGTCATCTTGGTCCAAGTCATCACATAAGGCAGCGACGACCTGGAGTGACATGTGTGATCCACATGTGGATGCTGGATTTCATCCAGGTATCTGTTGGCATTCAGATGGGTCTATGATCAGGACGAGAGTTGTCTTGGTCGTTGCCTCCCCATACCTCTTGAATGGATGCATTAACCACCGAGTATGAAATTCAAGAAAAAGAAGATAGTACATGGTGCAAACCTTGGCGGTTTTTTTAAACGCATTCATTGCATGTTGCAATGAAATCCATCTGGCGGATTTAAACGTACCCTTTTGTCTTATATTTGTGATCTTTTAGAAGTTCAGCAAAGGATTCCTTTGCTAGGTTTCTCTGAATGACTGTTTGCCCTGAAGTTTTGAGGGGTTCTTGCAAAAGGGAAACTAATTTGTATTTTGTTTAGAAACAGGGAAACAAATTCAAAATGAAACAGAACGAAAAAAAAAACTTGAATTAGAAAAAAAAAGAAAACTTCAAATTGTCAAATGCAAATGGATAGAAACAGGAAGGGCTTAGCTCAGTAGTGATAGAAAAAAAAAAAACCACAGTTTAGCCTTGTCAGACTCTTCAGGCAATTCTTAGATAGGTATGGATTGTATAGGCGTCTCCTTTCCCAAGATGAAATTGAATCGGACTTGGTTTTTCTGGAATTGCCACTATGTGGTGTTGGCAAAAAAACTGGAGGATGTTCGTATTTGCTCCAATACGAATGAGAAATTTCACATTTTTGTACCAAAGAAATATCCCAGCTTTAATCCTATCAGATGGGGAGATTTTTGGTGAAAATTTTACTTTTTTTTAAAATAATAAAATTACTTCCATCACTATTTTTTAAATCTTCTTATATTTGAAACTTAAATTTCCACACTACGCAAACGTTTCCATTTTTTTTGGGGGGGGGGGCTATCATCTAGTGGCGAAGTAAGTTTTTGAGCTATGTTTTGAAGAGTCGAAAGATACTGGGGTGGCTTTGCGGTGGCGTCCGTTGGCGTTTTTGTTCTTTTAAATCATAATTCCGAATATTGTATGTTAAAAAGTTTTTGCACAAATTACATTTACCGCGTCCTGTTTAATCTACCACATTACTTCAAAGTCCAGTGTGTGTGTGTTTAAGTGTGTGTGTGTTTGTGGGTGTGTAGGGGTGTATGTGTGTGTGTGTGTGTGTGCGTCGCGCCGCGCGTGTGTGTGTGTGCGTGTGTAGGTGTTTGTGTGCTAATTACTTTTTCTCAGTTATGTTGAATTTGTGTTTTCAAACAGCTGTTGGTTGTTTTCTTCGTTCCCTTCACACCTGCAACTACTGAAACGATTGAACCAGTACCGTCTTGGGTTGATGTAAATACATTATATTTTTTTCATCACAGCCTTGAGAGTATCAAAAAAGAATAACTAGCAGAAGGAAACAATAAAATTTCGATTATATTATGAAATGTCGTGTTGTAGAGTACAGTCCACAATGGAGTATATAAACCCAGAAGAAAATATAAAACAAATGAGCTGAAAAAACCTGATTTGATGAAATTGGCCAAGCATTTTGAAGCTACGAGAAAACACTCTGATTAAAATTCTAATCAGGAAACTGAAAGAGATTGAAATTCAAAAGGAATTAAAAGAAATTGAAAACATTGGAAATGGAACCAAGCCAAAATCAAATCAATTAAAAACGCAACAAAAAGAAAAGGACATGCAAATTCAAATTGAAACAGAAAGAAAAGAAAAATTAGGAAGAATGAAAAATTGCAAATACAGCCAAACGACAAGGAAAAGAAATTAGAAATGAAAATGCAAAATGAAATGCAACAAAAAGAGGTGCAATTGCAAATGCAAATGGATATAAAAAGGCTTGAAGGGCTTGAAGCTCAAGTAGTGATAGAAAATTGAAAAATCCGTGCCAGGTTAGACTGTTAGGACTCTTCCAAGTAAACTGGTTTTGATGCGGTGGAAAATATTCGCCTGGTTCCAAAATTTCAGGAAAAAAATTACTCCTTACACATTGAGAAAATTGCCATTAGCTTGAAATGGCCCAAGGAATCTTGTACCTTTTTGCTACAGTCAGTGTTATTGGTAAAGCCCTCGAAATCTATTCGACCATGTCTTTAGACAGTCTAGTGATTATGATGAGGTCGCAGAGAGCGCTCAAAGCATATAATTGGTGCTAGAGGCATATAGAACAAGTTCCGACAAAAGTTCAAACGATGTCTACATCCAGATATTAAAACACACTTGATGAAAACAAAATTGATAGTATGCATGAGCAGCCACAAAGGCAGATGATTATGCATTGACATATTAACTAAGTAATACTAGTAGGGGGGGGCCTATCCAAGATACTTGGTACAACCACAACAGCAGACGGAATCTAACAAAGCATCTCATCGTAGCACTCAGGAGGGGGAATCCCAGTCCGGTTCCCAGAAAAGGGGAGCAATGAAAATAATGGTGCTAAACAAAGCATGGGATGGACGTCAAATCACCGTTCAAATGTTCTCACCATTATCACTGTAACAAAAAGCAGGGCATACAAAGTCACGGTGTTTGGAGCTACATGGATACCCGTCCACAATAAGGGACCCAACAGTGATCATATCCTGTAGGTTGTACAGTTACTTTGAGGTCACGTTCATTCTATCTTGAAAAAACAAGAATCCACAAAAGGGAATTAATTGATACGGACCTATAGGAGAAGACTTTAAGTTTTTGTTTTTGGAGGGATTTGTTTCAACTTGACATTGATAGCTGAGATCTGAGTCCATTCGAATCATGCGGACCGTACGATTGTATGATCGAAAGATGTACTTCTTGATAATGATGTTCAGAGGAACTAGTGTATTGATTCGTGATAGGTTTAGATTGTATTAGTGTGCGTCCGTCACAATATGAATTTGAAATCAACTTGGTTTCTGGAACTTTCACAATCGGCGTTAGGCAAATTCTTCTAGTAAAAGGGTAAATCCATTTTGTTTTAACACTTAAGTGCCTAAAGGGGGGAGGGGGAAAGGACCCAAGATTTGTTTTTCGCGTTTTTCCTACTTTTCCGTGACATAAATGCCGGTATTTTTTTGTAATTGGGTAAACCTTTGGATACGCATCTTTTGTCATGAAGCATTAAATTTTGCCTAGCCGTTAATTATAGCCAATGGAAGTGTGATTATGAAAGTAAAATAAACCACCTTGACCACAGATATTTTTCTGCTGAGATATGGAGATACGCATGTACCTCAATCAAAATGCAAAAGAAAATCAGTTAACCGTTTATATGCGAATATAATATCATTTACATTTGAGCGCAATTGACTTTCCCTGTCCTGCACAAACCTATGGGAAATATGTACCGTAAGTTACTGACAACCAGGAAAAATAAAACTATATAATAAGATACTAAAACAAGACCTATTTGGGTTATACATGTGCTAATTGGTTCCTTTAGAGTAGATATCAACATTTACATAATAACTATTCGTTTAATTTCGACGCGTTTTTGAAAACAATGATTTGCCCTTAATTTGAAGCCGATATAATGAAACTCAATAAGTTTTATTTCATCTTTGGTGATGTCTTATGACCACCCCCCCATGTGTGCTGTCAGTTTCATAATAAAATTCGACCGGGAAAGAGGTCTCCTTAGGGGGTTCCATGGACCCCCCTCCCCCTTAGGCACCAATGTGCCTAAGCCCTTATATCGGAGTTGATGAGGATGAAAATATGCGAACACTTTTTTTTTCGGAGAGTGACAATTTTAATTGGCCATAGGTCAAAGGTCGAAGTTCGGATTTTCATTTTTATTACCGGTATGTCACGTGGTTCGTACGTGCCCCATTTACTTATGTTAGTTTTGTGGTCAAACTCCCATGGAAAATTGGTTATCCAAAAGATCATTCACATCGGTTAGGAATAGACCGAGCTACATTTTTTAACTCAATGTAGTCTGTTGTCTGCTCTGCCCACGGATTCACATTGAAATGAGCGGCGTTCAGCGAAGGAAATCAGTGTCCAAAAGAAAATCGGGCTAATTATTCACTGCAGATTATGACCGATTGGGAATGATCTTGAGCAAAATTAAAGTAATGAATGAGCTTTCCAGCAGTACCAACATATGTTAGAATATATTATTTAAAAAATTCAAAATGGCGGACAAAAAAAATCAGGTAAGGTTTTGACTCATCTGTTATCTCAAGCAGATTTAACTGTGAATTTGGTGTTGATATCTCGAAAGTGAAAGTGAATTTTGGCCATGGCGGTTTCACATACTTAGGGCATCGTGTACCTGTTAAAATCTTCTTTAAAAACGGCGTTTTTTAAAACTGTCCAGTCGGGACTCTAAACGACAATACTGTAAAAACAGGCCCGTCTCCAGGGGGGGGGGGAACGCCCCCCCAGCGATCCTCAAAAAGAGAAAGAAAAATTAAGGGGGGGGCAAAAAAAGAGGGAAAGGACGGGATGAGGAAGGAGAGGAGAGAGAGAGAAGAGAAAAGAGAGAAAGAAGGGAGAAAAAAGAAAATAAAACAGAGAACCGCGTCAGAAGCATAAGATTGAACTCCAGACTTAAGCATAAAATCCAAATATCAAAAGTATTTTAAAATGAATTCCCCCTCAAGCCAACTAGTTTTGTTTCAAGTTTTAGGCCCTCTGTAAATCAAGATTTGTTATTGAACCAACAGTACTTGTGATCATGTGGTAGAAAATACATGTAAGAAATAAAAAAGGGCATGGCAGTGGCAAGGGCAAACGGGAGGGTAGCCATGGGCCATTCCCCCCAAAAGTTTGTTAACCAGACAAAAAAAAAATGGTAGGGATCGGTTACATGGGTCTCTGGCCGTCGGTTGGTTTAAGTGCCATTCTTTCATTTGAATTAATAAACTGTACTACCCTGCCAAAAAACCGTCTTAATAGCTAAAATCCAAGAGCGGTCCGGGGGCCCCCCTGGACCCCGGCAGGGGCCCTGCTCATACACCCCACCCGTTAAAGGCATTGGCGCTCGCTATGTGTTATAGTTTCGCCTCAGTAGTACAAGCTGATACTGTATTGTCTCAGTTATCAAAGTTAGAAGAAACCAGTCTTTTCTTTGAATTGCGTAGGGCCTACTATTACCTCTCCAACACCGTGGGCAATCTTGAAGCGTTCTGAATTGCTAGAATCCAAGTAGGCTCCGAGGGGCTTCGCTCCCTGGGACCCCCTACAGGGGCCCCTGCTCATCACCCCACCCGTTAAAGATTATATGGCGCTTCGCTATATGTAAAGTTCCAAAACGGGTTAGTTACAAACTTAGGCCTATATACTGCCCAATTCAGTGAAGTTAGAAGAAACCAGACTGTTCTTTGAATGATTACTTTAAACCCTCAAAAAAATGGCCACCTTGAAGGTTCTTTATAACACAAATTCAGAGATCCGGGGCTCCCACCCTGGACCCCCGGGCTGTCCTGCCTATGCACCCGACCCGGGGCCTTAAATCCGGCCTCTGGACTCCACCCGTTCAGGGCTTTCCGGTTAGCGCCCTTGTGTCAAGGGCACTGGCGGTGTGCGATTAGTTCGAACGATCACAAGAATGACTCTAAGGGCATTCTACTATTGAAAGTTTTTAATGGCCTTAAGTGGGCCCGAATCGCATGCCGTAGTTGCATTGTTTTATACACTACTATGCTTCTAAGGACTCTTACTGTGACAAAACATTTCTTCTGTTTACACCCCCCCTCTGACAAAATGTCTAGCGGGAGGCCTGTAAAAAGGGGACTCGAAACGTGCAAAAAACTTGTAAAAGAGTCATTAAAACATCTCATTTTGCACCTTTAAGTGTAGGATGATTACACGGTAGTTTAAATTTGTTTAGAATGTGTGGTACTCGCACAGCATTGTTTAGCTCCAACTCAAGGGGCAGAGTGACATCTTGACAAACAAAAAGATGGCTGTGCTAGTGTTACTTGACTTCAGCGCCCCGCCCTTTGACACCATAGACCACAAACAGGTCCTAACCCGTCTAACTGACAGGTATGGGGTAACTGGAAAAGCATTATAAGTTGGTTCTTCGTCATACCGAATTGGGCCGAACTCAATCTTTATCAGTCAGAGGTGCTTCGGCAGATCCTGTGGCGGTTGGATGGGAAGATTGGTGGAAGTCCCCACAGGGATTTGTTAATGGGACGGTATTGACTTCATCTTGTTTTAGGGCCCCAAATCAGGGGAATATATCATCACTGCTCACGGTATTCAATCTGTTGTTACGCTGATGACACCCAGCCCCCTACCTGGACTTTCCACCCTAGGGATCGTGAAAAGCCCATAAAATAAAAAGATAGAATAGACAATAGGAAACATGCATAGCCCCAGACATCAGATCCTGGTTGAATCCACAAAGCTGAATTACAATTGAAAAGAAGACAGAGGATGTTGGACTTTCGCTCTTATTTTAACAGATCGGCTAGCAACTCTCAAGCCAAACTATGATCATTGGCCAATTCTGTTATCATCTTCAGCTGAAGACAACCCTTGGTGTCATCTCAGACCATCACTAAGAAAGATGATCCAATCATGTTAAGCTTATGGCAAAGCTGCTTGACGTATAAACCCAGATAAGGACGTAAACCTAGGATAAGAGGACTTTTCCCTAATTAACCAATCCTTATTCTAAGCTAAGGATCGTTAACTGGTGATATATAAGGATCCGTAAACTGGTGATTAAAGTGCATTAAACTCCAAGATAAGGCACGTAAACCTAGGATAACGCGGTTATCCCTAGTTAACAACAGTAATTTAAGAGGGGGATCGTTAAAAAATGGAGATAGGGGGCGCCTTAACCCCAGTTAAAACTTAAGTTGCCCAAGCTAAAAAAAAAACTTCCGTAGTGCCCAAGGGGGAGGGGGTTCCTTAAGCGACCCAACACAGATAACCACTTTCCCAAGGGAGTTTGATTGACACTAAACAAGTAATTGGGGGGTCACGTAAGAACCACATACCCCACTAAAAATGAAAATCCAAACTTTGCCCTATGCCATATGGCCAATTTAAAGTTCTCACTTTCCCCGAAAAAGATGGTTCGCACATTCCATCCTCAGCAACTCCAATAAAGGTTTTGAACAATAATTCATTATATCTACTCGAGAATAACCAATTGAAATATCATTGCAAACTATAGCCCAAATTTATATACCATCTTGTATTGTTCTTCATAAACTTCAAAATCCCTTGGTTTCAACATAGACTGTACACAGTTACAGATCATTGGTCCATGACAAAATTTAAATTGATGCTACAGCATATAAAAGGTTATTTGATTTAAGTTTGATATTTTTTTAAGCACCATGCAGGCTCCCCTATAAAGGTGTGAAAGATGATGTCAACCAATTTTAACTATATTGCAATGTGAAACACTTTTGTCAAACAACTCAGAGTGGTGATATAAAAAAATCCATAGCGCCCCCCTATGAGGAGGGTCTAGACCCCCCTAAAATCATGCCCTTTTCATCAATTTTATAACAGGCTTACTACCAAAATACCAAAGTTCAAGGGTTATAAAATATACTTCAACAAGAGAAGGATTGCAATGAATCTTGGCCAAGATGTATTTTGAAAGAATGTGCTTTTCAACACTTCTGTTTGTATTTTCTATATCAAGGTTAAGTCCATTACTACCGTCCACAAATATGGCCAAAAATGAAATATCATGTTTACAATAGTCTCAAAAATACACCAATTCAAAACACCATATCTCCATTACCAAGCTGTAAAACTGGAAATCATGTTATCATTAAATGGACATTCAACGATAGCATAATTTATTTAAAATGTGTGGATGTATTACCATTTTAAATATGGGTGTATTTTGCCCCCTTCCTATTTTATCCATTGGGGTAAAAAAAAATCAATTTAAACGCCATTTTTTTATTGTTAAAATGATTAATCACCATATATTCAGTTATGTGATTGTTGCCTTAATGGGTTTTTTATTATTGTCCCTCCACTAGCTATGATGTATATGAAAGAAAATGTAGGCCTAAATAAAAATAATTTGTTTCCTGTATCAATTTTAAAGGGGGAAATAGGAACTCTTTCCAAACCTGACGTGCATAGTGTTATATACAGTGCACTTAGTGACACCTCATGAAAATCAAACGATTTTACTACTAAACCGGTTACTCAGTAGAAAATAAAATTGTCTTTGATAGAGAGGGTACATACCATTTTTTTAAGTAGGGTGTTTTTGGTGTACAGAATTAAAATATTGTTTCTTGTTGTGGTACTTAAACATGCAATTTGCTCGTATATTATATTAGCAACTACTACTGGCACTAATTTAAGTTTATTGTTTCTCTATCATAACCATATCGATGTTTTTTCAATCAAAGAGTCCTAATTGCGGTAAATGAAAGAAATATTTCACAATTTGACTTCTAGGATGTGTTTTGCATAATACATTTTTCTTTGTTGTGAATATTATATAATAAAGCCTTCGCCCTGATGTTGCCCACAGATAGGCATTTGGGCGAACCCTTTTTCTGAAGCCATCTTGTTTTGTCCTGGAAGTGAAGAAAGAAATAAAGGAATAGCATAACAAAGTCAAGTGGTTCGATGCGACTCGAGCCGTACCCATGACCGGTGATGGTGAGCCCCCACCGGCGGATTTCATGCGTACAAGTGGGATCATCTGGAGTCAATTCTGTGACCGTGGATAGTATAGGTTTCATTCACTTGTTTTTTGTCTTCTATGAAGGTTGTGAACAAATTTAGCAAGGGGCAGCTTCCTAAAGGTGGAATCCCAGGAGTGGGTTATAAGTCTGGTAAATCAAGTGTGTCACAAATGAACCGCTTTGATTGATGTAAACGGTAAGCAAAGTGTCCATTTTGTTACAAGGATTAAAAAGGTATGGTTTTGTACTACCTACAAACGATGGTTATGGATGCTATACAAAATTCGTCCCAGTTTCAAAAGTATTTAATCTTTAAATAGATCAAATTATTTCCTCAAAGACCGCACAAACTAGAGTTTGCGCTCCCACCTAATTATTTCTAAAATTCCATGTATCAATCGACAATGGCAATGGACCTGGTTTTGTCCTTCTCTTGAAAACCAATTATTTTGTTGCAATCCCTGGGGAAAGGTAACAATGAGACCATTTTTTAAAAATCCGTAACACAGTACTGAAGAGTTTGACCTTTGAGGTGACTTGGGCAATTGCCGGTTTTCGTGTTATATCTCGTAAGTTGTAGGTCGCAACACAAGCTATACCTTTTTAATCCGCGTAACAAGAGGACACTTTGGTTACTTTTACAACAATCCACTGTCATCATTTTGGCCCCTTATTAGGTACCCCCTCCCTGGTGCACCCGTCGCTAAATGTGTTCATTAATCATTCAATAGAATCCTGATGACCCAATTAAATTGCTCGAGATGACCCAACTATACATTTGTGTTTCGCGTTATGACCCAGCCTCGGTGCAGTATGGTTTTGAAATGGTGTGGAATGGTTAGGTTATGGCGCCCAATGGGCAAAAAAATGGAAGTTTGTTAACCTTAATGCCTTTCTGGGTTTAGCCCATATCCTAAAAAGGGAATTTTTTTGGTGTTGGTCATGTGATGATGTAATCCATTGCACAGGACAATTTTCGGGCCCAGTGCTAATATGGTTTATAGGATATGGGTATTAATGTCAAATCGTCCAGTTTTTAAATTGATTTTGAATTATAAAATTGGATTTTAGAGTAATTTGGCAGAAAAACAATCTGAATCTCATTCAGGAGTCTTGCTCCACGTCACCATCAGAAATTGATCTGATCCCACAAAATTGAACAAAATTAGTTACTGGGAGCATCCTCGGGGCCTAAATTGATGATAGTAGGTCTTGTACTCCTACCACTCTACAATATGCCCATATTTGGCTGTCAGCATTTTCCGCTTGAATATATATATGCACCTGGTTGACTTTTTGTGCTATGTTGAACCTTTTTATACACCCTCCCCACCTAAATGGCAGGCCCAGTGAAGCACGGTCTATGGGCTTTTGTTTATCATATCCTATAAATATCATCCCGTACGACTACGGACTATTGGTTAAATGTAGCAACCCTTTAACATCAACCTCCGTAATGTCATCCCTTCTCTTCACTCAATTATTTCCAAGTTTGATTTGAATAAACTACTATCCCCGTATAATTCAGTGCCTTATATGTTCAAACCTATTATTTTTTTTACCCCATATAAAAATGTAATATCCCATATTTATGGAGGTGGCAATTTATAAGGTCATTGGTTTAGTGGTGTGTGACGGATAGACACCTTGTCTTCCTAACTCGATCAAAATTAAATTTTGGTATCAGAAGAAATTCTTATATTTTCTCATTACAGCATTGAAAATTTAAGGGCCCAGGAAATGTTTCCTTTTGATGTTATGACAGAATTGTCTCCAATGTGGTTAACCACATTAATTAACACTAGCTGTCCCTGTAGGCCAATTTAGCACACATTTTTTGCTTTCTACATCCCCTGCTTTTTGTGAACCGGTTTAACTCAAATTTGTAATCAAATGATTCTTTCCCAAAGTTTGATGGGGGTAATTGCCTGCTTACAACTGAAAAAATTACAGGGCAATTTACAGGAAAATACTGTAAAAACTTCCTCAAACTTACAGTAATTTGGCTGAATTTGGAAAATACATGAAACTCTTTAAAATCATGTCCATTTTTCCAGGCTATAATGACAATCTAAAAGTTGAAGAGCTTTATTCGAATTTAATGAGTTACAACATCTTATACACTACTATGATTTTTCAATTATACCATTAAGTAATACTAAAATATACAGGGAAAAAATATTGTAAATTTTACGGAAAATCCTGGCAGCCAATTCTGCCAACAAAACCAAAAAATTGTGGCTATTCCTACTGAGGGGTGGAAGTTTGGGGTGTTCGTCAGTTCTGGAGGTTTTTATTCTCCACACATTCACAATCGCGTAATAACTCACCAATTAATGTTGTTAAGCGTTGTGATTAATTAATTTTTACAATATACTGTAAATTTTTACGGTAATTTGTTGGCAGAATTGCTGCCAGTAGTTTACTGTAAAATTTACAGTATTTTTTTTACAGTGTAGTTTAGGATAATGGCCATACTTGACCATTTAAAAAGCACATAGCCTAACTTGCGAACAATCGACGTATAATTCTCAATGAAACTTATGAATGTTTTTGGAACAAAGTTGCAATTACATATAAATGCATCATAATTCATTCTACCTGTGCAAATCTAAAATGACCCTTTTTGGCCCGTCTTTTTTTAATATTTTTTACCAAAAGGTAAAAATCCTGACTATCTGCACCTTATAGTTTACTATATATCTCTGAAACCGTTTTTTTCAACCCATTTGAGATATTTAATGGAATTATTTTGCTTCTTTTGATATGCTCTTTCCATGAAAGGTACATGTAAAAACACCCTATTCTTACTTAACCTTTCGTCTTACCACCCCCCTTCTAGATTTTTGTTGAACACCTACCAAAAAACACCTTTTCTGTGCCAAGGATTTTGTTGTCAATTGACACTTTATATGATGCCCTTCCTATTTTTTATTAGGGAGAGCCACAGGGCTTATCCAAAGTTATGGATAGGGGTGTGGCAAACCCGCCCCCCCCCCACATAGAGAGGTACCAACACACCCGTATCATCGTATGCCACATACACTTGATTTGGTACAATGGATAGCTATTATGCATCCTCACTCTTTCCATTGAACACAAACAGACAGCCTATTGTACGTCAGAATGCGTCCACAAAATCGCATGGTAGCAAAACTTCAATTTCCACACACACACAATGTGAATAGGAAAATCTATTTTTCACACACCCATTTCACCAAAAGTTAAGAACATCAGACTTTCATGTGGGTTTTTTTGCTCTAAATATGGGCAAAGGACTATAAGGTGTTTTAGGGCCATGATAATTTTTTTCGACCAGTAAAATCAAATTTTCCACCATATATCCAGTGTTTCCATACTTCCTTTGCTTATGAGGTCATAATGACGTCATACTGAAGTTTGTACTATATGTAATAACCAATGGAGGAAGAAACTCTAAGCTATATCCTTTGGTACCAAATGCGTTGCAATCGATTTTCAATAAGAAAAATCTGATGTGTGTTGTTATATAAACCATGTCCAGGTACACGATGGTTAAAGAAATACTTACATAGACTAAAATCACTCACAGTTGACCAACTCGGTGCACTGATTGAAGAAGGAATTTTATTTTAAACCATCAATCATCCCTGAAGAGGATTTTCTGTTTCCAATCAATGGATAAAAAATCTAACATATTAATATGTGTTTTGTGCACAATGCATTTGCTTAAAGTGCATATTAATCAGATTTGAATTATCTCAACATGTAAATTTTAAGACCCCCCTCTTAAAAAATATGGAAGATACCTCCACACATCTAAACATATCTATGCTTAGCAAAGGCATACGACAAGCTCAGGCAATAAGGACTTGCAAAATGAATTGAAGTTTAAAGACATGGTTGCTTAAAAAATGGGTAAAAATAAAATTGACATTTTGCTTAATTTTTGCTTCTTGGTGAAAATCACTGATTTTCAGGCTTAGAAAAATCATGTGTCTAGAACCACTGCGGTAACATAAACTGTGGCAAGTATAACAATTACTGCGTAATACAAAAAGATGATTAATATGTAAATTTGTTATTTAATTATTTAGTAAGGTTTTCTTCTATGTTGCCAATTTTTCATTTTTTTCACGCAAATATAAGAGTCAATATGGCCATTTTTAAGGGGTCCCATTTCACCTTAAGTGGGGTCTGTTTTAAAATTTTTACTTGGTGTCATGAATTATTCACAAAACCAATCCATGCTGTGAAATTTTGGTTGCAATCTGCTGACCCCCCATCTTTCAGCCCTGCATGGTGCTTAAAAAAAATGCCACTTAAGTGTTATTAATTATTAATATTGACCCCTCCCTAGGGTATATATCTAAGCAATAATCCAGATTTTATTCTCTTTAATTTTTTATTAGTAAATATCGTGATTTTTTTTTTCACTTCCGTTAGTGGCCTAAGGGGGGGGGGGGGGTCCTAGGGACCAATCTATTAAATTATTCTAATGGAAGCCGTGTGTGTATTTTATTTTTGTTTAGAATCAGGAGAAGCGTATCCTTAAGATGTGATGCGTAACCGAGAAATTTCAATTATATATATATTCTATATATATTATATTTATATATATATATATATATATCTCTCTCTCTCTCTCTCTTTTCTTCTCTCTCTCTCCTCTCTCTCTCTCTCTCTCTCTCGCTCTCTCCTCTCTATTGGGTCCTATGGCCCCCCCCACTTGGGCACGTTCCCATTAAATTGTAACGCTCCCTATCCTAGCCGTCCCCTCGGCCAAGGATGGTTACCTCGATAAACGGCTCGTTAGTCGGGTTTAACAGCCTGACTTATCGATGTTTCGGTTGGTAAAAACCCAAATAAGGCTTGTGTTAACCTAGGTTTGATCTTTATCTGCCTTATAATGGATGGGATCAGGCTGATACCCCAAGATAAGGGCCCTATCTTGGGATCAGGTGCCTTATCTTGGTTTTATATGCCTTACTCGGGGGTTAACGCCGTAAACCCAAGAAAGGCCCTTATTCTGGTTTCTGTTGTCCCCAATTAAGCACCACCATGGCAAAGCTCGGGTACGTGTATTGTGGACTCCAACGTCCCGACGTTTTGGTGAGTGTGGCTTCGGGTCTGGGATGCAAACCATTCCCGTTTACCTGAGAAAACATTTCTTTTCTATAGACACTTAACATCCCACGTCACTTTCTTTTGTTTGCTGCGATCATTCCTGCGAAGTTTTATTGTCCCATAGTATTAAAACTCTACATCTACAATTGCCAATTGTGTAACAGTCAGGCCAACCTGTTTCAAGATACCAGGCCCTCAGGTTTACAAACTATTACTGTTACTGGTCTAACACACCTAATGTGTTGAATATCAGGGAGATGCATCTAGGTCTAGGGACAGTAAGCAATTCTTACTCTCTCTCTATCTAGTTTTTAAAATGCTTACACTGCATGAATACCTCCACACACTAAGCTAGTTATTGAAGTTGATTTATCCCATCTGACAATTATAGAAAAACACACAGAACAAGAATTTACAAATTATAAAAGTCTACAATTAACCCGTGCAGAAAATCGCCAACCCAATTAATAAAATTGAAGGTGATAAATATTTCCCTACAACTATTAAATTATAAGTAATATTCTCATTCTGACTGGCATATTTATCAAACAAAACAAACGATTTGTGCAAAGGCTCGAGTTTGTATCTGACATGAATGTTAAGAGTGGTTGCGTATTGAGAGCCTTATTTGGGGTTCACGGGCCTTATCTGGGGTTTACCGATTCCTCATTCGGTGTTTAGGTTCCAAATAGTATGGGGCGGTGTGGTGTGTTGATTGTTTGAGATTTGTTGGCTTTTTGCTACAATTGGACTTTTGGGTCTTAAATGTAGATAATGTTCCCAGGAATCCAAATCAAATTGTACCATTTTTTATCCATTCCTGTTTGGCGGCCTCTGGTTTTCAAATGGCGGCCATTTTTCAACAATTGTGCTATATATCTGGATACTTCTGAGCAACAAAAGGTTTCAATGGTGTGGCAATACCATGTGTGGATATCAAGGAACACAAATATCATTCAGAAAGTCGCAGATGTTTCCTTCAGGGGCATCTTGAATTTCAAAATGGTCGCCATTGGCATCACTTGAAGCACTTATGATTCAGACATAGGAGGCCCTCAAGCTTTGAGCAAAACCATGTTTGTAATGTCAGTGACGCAAAAAATACTACATCCAAAAATCACACAGATGTTTCCTCTAGGGCGGACATCTTGAATTTAAAAATGGCCCGCCATTTTGAACATTACGTCGCCCAATACCGGGACTTCTGAGCAACATGTAAAGCTCCAATTGGAGACAATACCCATTTTGTGATGCAAGGAACACAATTACATCCAGAAAGTTGCCAATGGTTTACTTTGGCGGCCATCTTGGAATTCAAAAGGCCTGCTATTTTAACTATACTTCGTTCAATATCATCGACTTTAGGCAACATCTATCCTCCATTGGTGGCATTACTAATGTTTTTGATTTTAAGGGAAACTAATATTACAGCCAGAGAGTCACAGATTGTTTCTTGGACAGCCATCTTTAATTAAAAATGGACCACTATTTTTAAACCTAATTCGCCCGATATCTGTCATTATGAGCAAAATAGCTCAAAAGGCCTGATAAATCCTGTTGCACCAGAACCACTTAAATAATGGAATCCTAGGAGAGCCATAGCTCTGGGTGTCTCGGTGGTTTCAATAATTGTTATATGGGTTCAAATGTTATTGATGTCCCAGGTTCCGTGCAATTCAAGTATTGAAAAAATCCAATATCCATCTAGCGGCCCACAGCCGAGATTCTGTTCATCATGTAGCGCCAAATGCCCTGTCCGTCATTAAGATGTAGATGTCATATGGATCCTGTTGAATGTCTCGAGCAATCATGTTGGGCATGGTAACCTCTAACATGTAACGTCTGAGACTACTTGGTCAAGCGCACGAGGACAGTGACCGGCAAATCTTGCTTGGCGTCGGGCAACAGAAGATCAGATTGGAGGGATATTACACATATCTGTGCTTTAGTCATGGTGCTCACGCCAGGATAGGTTTTGCCACCTCATAAGAATGTAGGTGCCATCCAGTTATCCTGTAGCTCTTTCTTCATTGCCGGGTCTCAGATCCATATAACATGATACTCTCTTAACAGGCTCTAAAGCACTTCAGTTGTTGAATGGAGACCCCGATGCCATAGTTGGTAGTTGATTGCAGGCATTCCAAGCTTGTTTTTGCGTGACACGAAGTCTTTCTTACTGGCGCAAACATAGGACCCCAGGTCCTTGAAGTCCCTGAACTCTTTGATTTGGGTACCGTCTGTAGCGCAGTTAGATTGATGATTATCTTAGCTTATCTTCCTCATTGATGGTCATTATTCCGTCGTCTTGGCATGTAGATTAGGCCGACTTTGTCTGCAGCATGTCTCAAGTAAGGTTAGTAGATCTTGTTGCACCACATATCAGACGGCTGTTAGAGCTAGATATCTGCATAGTCAAGGTCTTGTGAGATGTGCCTTTGGTGAGTCTAGAACGCTTGGGTTGCTGGTGAATCCATTGTCGTTCATGATGTCAATTAGACTGTCTGAGGATGTAATCAACCACGATTACCAAGAGAGGATCGGGAGCAAGAGTATCTCTTGGAGGATTCCAAGTAGTTGTTAGGAACTCCTTGGGGGCCTTCACTGTTTGCACAAAGCTAAATGGGCTTATCATACCTGCTGGCAATTGTGTTGACAGTTCTCGTCTGGGCACCTAGTTGGTAAGAATATGCAGCATTACATCTCTTTAAACACTGTCAAAAGCCTTAGAAAAAAAAAGTCTACAAACACAATGAATCTAATTCCTGGAAATTCTCAACTCGTTCTATGAGTTCTATGAGGGCACGTATCTGAGGTAGTGTGGATCTGCCTTTACGAAACATTATGGTTTCGTATGAGAATGGGATCTATTGCGAGAAAACGATTCTGGTGAGGCAGCATTGGAATTGGAGATCTTGAGAGGCCAGTGGGTGAAGTGTTGATTCCCTGTAGTTTGGGGTTGTTGGAGGCACCTTTCTTTGGTAGGGGAGTGATGATGAAGATTGTAATATAAAGGCAGCTGGTTTGTTTCCCATGTAAAAGTCGTTACAAAATTCAACATTTGATCATGAAAAAGTGGATTCTTTCCAGATTACTGCATGAATGTTGTCGGGACCAGGCAGCAGGTGCTGTTCGTTTCTTCAGGCAGATCCGAAGCTCCTCCATAGTGAAAAGTCCAGTCTTGAGACAAAGGCATCTGCTCTTATCTAGTGATTGAGGAAAGGTTCATCAAGGTTAGTTAGTGTTATTCTGAACTGGTTTGCCAAGTCGAGAACTAAGTGCTGAAACAGGCATGACAGCGACTCAGCGAATTGGTGACAGCCACAGGGCGCTGCCATTGGACAATAGCGGCAAACTTATTTAATACGCTATCTGGTATGCCATCTGCACGTGATCGGACATGGCTACCGGGTGCTGTGGGCCATTGCATTATGGAGGCCGTTGTTTATGTAACTTAGCTGGGCGCGAAGCAATTTTAATATTCCCAACCGCGGAAGCTCCAACGAGTGTGATAAATGAAAGTGAAAAAAATATGATTAACGGGAAAATCGGCAGACAGCCACAGTAAATTCCCATTGATTGTTGGTCCCTGGCTTGAAAACCATGCGTCAGACACTCTTCAGTTGTTGCACCTTTGATTATTATAGGGTGGGCTAAGCCTTTCTTATCAGGTCAGATCCCCCAGGCAGCAGCATGCTGGTATTTGAGAGAGTAGGGTGCCAAGTGCTTAAGATTGACTTAACATGCTCCTCAAGCCCCACGGTGTAAGCATCAAGGTTCTGCTGGGAGCTTCTGGTGGATTTAGTACGGTTGCTTCTTGCAGACTTCAGTTTTTCTCTGGCTTGAGACTTGTATTTAGGCAAAGGCAGTAGTCTTCTTCTTTCGTCAGCATATTTCTGAGCATATCCAGTGCCCAATTCTTTGTGGCTGAGGTGACGGCTTCATATACTGTGTGGGGTTCTAATCTTCAAGGTTGTTGTACTCTCACCTCATGACAAAGAGTGTTGAACTGTGATGTACTGTGCAGTGTATACTGCTCGCAGAGCTTGTATATATTCCCAATACCTTTTCCAGTCCATTGTTTTCATGGGATATCTGGGAGGGAGTTTACTCTGATGGCAACTTATCTTACTCCTGCAATAGACAATTCTATGATTAGACTTACCAGCTTCAAATGTGTAGGCTCTTGAGTTATTATGTGTTAATCCATGACCAGAATGTAGTCCAGCGGGACAAGTTCTCCATGGGGGCAACGGTTTAGCCTGTGTCGACAGTCTACTTGCTTGATTTTGTTGTCCGTGGCAACAAGCCATTTCATGAATTCCCTCACGCACACACACGCCACCCTCCGATGGTCAGCCTCTGCGCGCGAAACAGCGAGTCCAGGTCCAAGTCTAGCACCGCAATCTTCGGGATGCACAGAGATTATGGGCTGAACATGCACATGTGGCAGGGACAGTCAATGGAAAGCGAGAGAGAGTTTCATAGGATGTAGCAGCAAATGACTGTGTCAGGAGTAACCAGCAGTGTTGTAAGCTTCAGGATGCGATCAATACAGTTGACAAGGGTGGCACGTGACTTGAGAGCCTTTTGGTGAGAAAAGAAACCCCACTCCTCCTGATAGCTGGATTTTTCTTCTTCTTCCAGGGGAGGAAGGCTTGTAAGTGTTGTAGTAAGTGCATAGCCATGGAAATTCTACTGTAGTAGAGGCTTGCTGGTGCACAATGCGGTGTTCTTCCCTGCCGATGACATCAATATAATACAGTTGGGTTCATATACCTTCTTTTATTGGACTGTTGTTGTAGTGTCGGACGTTGTGTGCGATGAGAAGCAGCATTACGTTTAACAAAGTCGTCCATGCATCTTTTGTAGATATCAGGGTTGGACCTTCCAGTAGGCGGAAAGATAGCTCAATCTGGTAAGCGTCTCGGACTCCAGTGTAGTTCTCCATGCGTATAGGCGTGTTAGAGCCTGTGAGATTCCGCTCTATCTGGTAATTTCCCTGGAAGAAATTAACCGCTTTGGTGTCCCGATTTACTCATGCGATATTTGGAAAGCTGATCCCGCTGCGATGGTATCTCGATGTATGTTGCGATAAGGAAAGCGCCGATTTTTTTTTTTTTTTTTTTTTGTTTTTTTTTTTTTTTTTTTTTTTTTTTTTTTCCCGATCGCTGCATCCCTTTGAAATGATGCTTAAATGGTTTATGGTATGGTTGGGGCCACAGTGATCAGCGACAAATTGTGTGAAAGCGCTTAGGCCAATAGCATAAGGCACTATATAAATCATCTCATATTATATTATTCTTTTGGGGAGGGTCCTTAAGCGTTGTCTTTCACTGTGACCACGTTGCCACAACATCAATATCAATAATAACATCAAAAATGGGCATTACCACCATGGAGTTTTTATTGTGGCTCAGAAGTCCAGATATGGGCGAAGTTATATATTAAAAAATTGGCGACCATTTTGAAATTCAAGATGGCCACCTGAAGGAAACAATCTACGACTTCCTGAATGTAAAAAAATTATGTTCCTTGGCCCATCACAAAACGGGTATTGCCACCAAATGGAGGACCTTATTTGTTGCTCAGAAATCCAGGTATGGGGCAAAGGTATATCTTAAAAATGGCGGCCATTTTGAAATTAAGATGGCACCGGAAGGAAACAATCTGTGCCTTGGAGATGGTAATATTTTGTGTCCTTGACATGCACACCAATGGGTACTGCCGCCAACTTGAGCCTTCTATATTGCTCAGAAGTCCAGATTTAGCTAAATATATGAAAATGGCGGCCATTTTGAAATTCCAGATTTGTCGCCTGGAAGGAGGAAACAATCTGCGGACTATTCATGAAGGTGATAATTTGTGTTCCTTGACATCAACAACAATGGGTATTGCCACCAATTTTAAACCTTCTATGTTGCTCAAAAGTCCAGATTAGGGCACAAATATGTTGAAAAATGTGGGGGGCCAGCCATTTTGCAAATCCAAGAAGATGGCCGCCAAACGGAAGGGCTAAAAAATTGGTAACAATTTGATTTGGATTCCTGGGGACAATTATCTACATTTACGACCAAAAAATTCCAATTGTAGCAAAAAAAGCCAACAAAATGACACCTGTACCATACTAAAACCCCAGATAAGGCGCCTTATCCCTAGATAACGCTCTTAATTTGGGTTTAGAGCCTATGTGGGATTTACGTGGGCATTATCTGGGTGTTACGTCATAAATCACAGATAAAGGAGGCGTTATATTGAGCTATGGAGCCTTATCTAGGTTTTACGGCCTTATTTGGGGTTTTCGATTCCCTCGAATATAGGGGATTTAGGTCCTACACACCTGACAGGCGAATTGTCCATAGAGAAACGATCCTTATCTGGGGATAAGGCAAAAATGACACACATTACGATTCTTATCTGGAGTTTAGGTTCCTTCGCCCCAGATAAAGGCCAACTAAAACTCTATACAGCCGTAAACCTAGACAAAGGCGCCTATCTAAGGTAAACTAAGCACTTTATCTTAGGTTAAGGAACCGAACTCCGGATAAGGAATCGTAAACCCCAGATAAGGCTGCTTATCCTAGACGCAATGTTCCCAGACACACCGTAGGTGGCATAGCACACGAATAAGGCTTGGCGGACACTCTTCATTACTTTCGTAGTGAAATACCAGGTAATGACCTAAACCGCCCCAGATATCTATGTGTAGCCGACATGTTAACATTGTGGCATGGAACGACTTCAATGCTTTAAACAGGTGGAACGCAGAAAAACATACGAAACAGTATTCATCTGAGCCAAAAAGTGAATGTTATGATTTTATTTAATGACCCGTGGACGTCACGATGTGCATGGAGGTGGGGTGAGGGACAAAGAGGGGGGAGGGGACAAATGAGTTGGCGCATAACATGTAGATCACATGATTTATCGCGCGTTCTTTCTTCTCTTCGGAAGCCGTCTTCGGAAGCATTCGGGGAAACGTCACCCCCCAAACAAACTGTCTCTTCAAATTGATACCAAATGTGACCGATGAGTATTCGCAACGCACATGTTAAAAACAATTTAGTAGGTAAGGTTTAAACTTTGTATTTATATTTTCAATCACGATCAACAACATCCCGCATGTTGCAGTTGGTTAAGTGTTCGACACGAGGACCCGCGATCAAGGTTCGACCCCCACACGGGGCGTATGTTTTTTCTTCCTCTTTCATCTTCCTATAATTAATAATTTTCGGCACTAAAAATACTGATTAGATTTTATTCAGTTTTTTTCTCGAAAAAATATGTGTTACAAAGGGTGGTGAAAGCTGGCGATACACAAGCAAATATTATACCGAGATGTATGATGAAAAACATCAAAATAGTAGGGAGAGGTGCATTCCCCGTAGGGTAATGCATCCTCTCACCACCAAAATCCTTCATCAGCAAAATTCAACCAAAGAACAGAACATAAACACAAATTATTGTGCAAATCAAAAACAGTCCCCAAAAAACACGGGGGGGGACAAAATGGGTTTTTTTTAAAACAACCGGTAATTGAAAATCCCTTCATCATGCCTTCACAAACAACCCAGGGCCCTTGAAAGATATTTGTAATTTTCATTAGTGAGGGATAATCCCTGCATTTATGATTGGCACATGTTCTATACCCATCATGCCCCATGCACCCGGGGATGCGCCACAACATCTATAAATGTACTCTACCCCCTTCGTCTGGCCAGACGCAACACATGGCAATGGCCTATCCTAGTTCCGAAAGCTCTGGGTTAACGCTCGTTATCTGGGGATAAGGCCGAAATGACACACTTGTGCTTCCATATCCGCATACTCTGAACGCATTGCCAGACTGTTAAGCTCTACCCTTTACCTATTGCATATTTCATCATGTTATGAGTTTGATAGCTTATATTTGAGTTTTCAACTAGAATTTGTTGGAACTAATCTATAAAGAAGGCAACACATAAATGGCACATTTTTTTTTCTGGGACGCTGTATTTTTAGCCCTATTCTATGTAACTAGTACAGTGAACGTATTTTTGTGAAAATTTCATATACAATCTTCCAACCAAGGTTTTTCTAAATCCAATTGTCCTTAGGATTCCAAAAATTGGGGTTCCTTTTGTTAAAATTGTTTCTTGGAATGTATTCTAGGGGGCAAGGGATACAGGGGTCAAAATATAAAAAGGCGCAAAATGTGTTTTAATAGTATACCATCATGTTCATACCTTCCAAAGATTATGAATGTATAGTTTGCCCTAACTGATGGTTATTGTACAAGTGTTACAAGGCAAAACGGGTCAAGGTCCACGGGGGGTGGGGTAAAATGTCAGATTCATCGGGTTGGGTTTTAAAAACGGTGCCAAATTATTCGGTCCTTACTGTACAGAGCAGAAAATATGCAGGTCGCTTGCCAAGAAGTTTTGATATAATAAGAGGACCAATAGGGCCGTGCCCCAAGGTCCTATGGGAGACCATTATCTGAAAACCTCTCCACTTGAAAAGGTGAAACACAGAATCTTTATACATTTTCATATTATTAGTATAACCAATGCACATTTAAAAACCAGTTTCAGAAATTTGACCATTCTATAAATAATGACATTGAAATTTCTTGAGCCTATGTACTAAACCAATATAGCGTAATATGGCAAACTATACCAGATTGGTATAATTTTAAAACAATGTCAAACACGTTTATTGTTTACCCCTGTACAAAATTTTTACCCCCTTATAAGACACCAAGACACATGTAAAAAGACACCCATGTTTTTCATATTCTCCATGAAATTCTGTATTGAAAAAACATTGGTGCAAAATTGTTATGAAAAAAAACCAACCAAAGCATTAATTACATTTCCCCATTACTAAGCATTTTAATAGAAAATGTAAACTCAAGTAACATTTGGTTTTCCATAAGGTATTGCGACTACTACTACTACTGCGACTACAACATCGTCGCCAATTCAACCAATGGTCCATCGTCACTATTGTTGTACCCACTTTGGTAGTAACTGGTTGTGCTTCGTTGCACAGTAAGGTAGTCATTGTGATTTAGACGCAAGTCAAAAAGAAAAATGAATCACTCGGTATGTTTTTCTTTGCTTAAATTGTCACTGCCACAATAGGTTTGAGCTAGTACAATAGGTGGTATGAATATTTTGTTTATAGCTGATTTTACTTTTTGCTACTTAAGCTAAGCCCCTATCCCAGAAACTTGTTTAGCTAAAATTGCCTTTATTTATAATTGTCTTTAAGCAAAACGCGTTTAAATCATTTTAACCAAAAAACTCATCGTTTCTTTAAAGACGCTAAAATTACTTGGGTGTACCAGCGCCCTTTGTTTTTCAATTTTTTGTTTCAATCAATTCAACATTTATTCTTATAATGCATTATTACCCATACAATTTTGTATACATAAAACTCAAACACAACCGAGGCTTACCATAAGAATCGTGGAGAGATACAAACGTCCAATAAGGGCTAGCACGGGTCACCCCCTAAAAATAATAAAAAAAAAATACCAACAAGTACACAAAAACGTTCAGTCGTCAGTCGATTTCCATAGTACACATGTAGAACGTTCCCCTATTCTACACTGTGTTTATGAGAATTGGCAATTGGCTGACATGTGGGACTTTTATTCCGCCTTCTGACGTAATATTGGTACTTCTCTCCGGGATTTTTCTCTTTGTAAAATCGCAATGCATCGCATGTCCATTTTTAAATTCGTCATCAAATTAATAAATGACTCATTTCAAGGGCGAAGGTTAACTCTTGTGTGATTTTTGTTTGCACATTAAACGTGTAACATGCAGTGTACATTTTACATGTTAAAGAGCCTCACATTTCCAGAAAATGTACCTTTGTCGGGGGGGGGGGCTATTAATGTTTGACCTTATTATAGTACGGTTATCACGGCTTACATCTCCGGTATACCGCTTTAACTAAATTTTGGAACCTAGGCAATCATATACTTTTTTCTAATCCTTACAAGAGATGACCACGTAGTGTGCATCAAAACACAATCTGAGTTGATTTCAAATTGTTTTCATGTCCCCCTTGCAGAGGGGGTAGCAGTCTGAAAAATTTTAACCCCCTCATTTCTGACAGTATAGGTCCTATTGAAACTCCACAGCAACAAAATCAATTTTAGAATCAGAATCCCACGGATACACACCATACCTCACTATGTCGTAACTCACTTTTGGGCTTTTGGGATCTAGACTGGCCGATAATGTCTGCCACATAATCCAAGTCCTCTGAAAAGCCACCGAAAATAATAAGGATTTATAAATTGGTTGCCGGCCCAGATTTGGCTTGTTTTCTGTTAAACCATTGTCGCTGCAGTGGTACAAAGGGAGAGGGTTATGCAACATTAAACCTTGGAGTATGGATAACTGTCAACCTAGATGCAAAAACAGACACATTAGGAATAGATTAACACATCCTGACTGCAACTAGTCATAAAGGTGTTTAAAAGTAAAATTGTTTGATGTGAACACGGGTACGTTTGTGGCACGCACTTTATTACAAAATGCATCTTTGTAACAAAATGGTTTACGACTGCTTAAAGCGACTGGCACATTTTCACAAAAATAACTTTTCTTCAATTTGCGTGCGTCTTGATGATAGGCCCGGCCTTGGAAGAACAGATTTTTTTACACATAAAAATAACAGACCCAAAAACAGATAGGGACTTGATATGAGGGATAAAGACATCCAGGTAATTACCCGGCGAACGTTACATGACAAAATCGTCTGTTTACCCATAAAAAAGCTGATTTGGTCTTATCATCTTTTCGGGTGATGGCTTTTGTATATAAAAGCTTTACAACCATGCAAAAATTCGATTTTGCAACAATCTTGAGCCGCACTATTTTTTCAAATGTGCCATTGTCTCTTTAATCTCGATTGTCAGAACACAAAGGGACAACTTCGACGCACGTTAAAAGTGATGAAATTTTCAACAGCTTTTCCATTTAAGAACATCCTCCCCACAAATTGTTTAAGAACTGCGTTAAGCTCTTCTTTTGCACAAACGAAAGAGACAGCTTCGACGCACTTGGGTGTAAACAAATTCCTTTTGAAAAAACACTAAACTCGCTCCACATCACTCGACCAATATCAACTCTTTCTTTGTCAAATCGCCCCATACTAATTGTCCTAGTATTAGGAGTGGGCTAGTACGAGTTCACAATTACTTGTTTTTGGTTATTTTCCATTAGGGCTGGGGTTCTTTGTATTCTATTAAACCTATCTCAACATGGAATAAATTTTGTTACCTCTGGTCCCCAAGAAAAAAGTGTGGCAGCGGCCCTCATTGTGTCATGTCCTTTATTAGTGTGGAGTGGATTTGAGCAGAAAATCCTTCTAATATCTTTTCACAGGATTTGGTAAAAACAAAATGAACGCATGGGCTCTACAAAATTGGTATTAAAAAAAAAAAAAAAAAAAAAAAAAAAAAATGACCCATTTATAGCCCCCTCCTACTAGTATTATCTCATCCCATATCAACTCACTCCATACCAACTCCTTTCATTAACAACTCTCCCTAATATTATCTACCCCATATTGATATCGCCCCAATTATTAAGTTCGCCCATATCAACTTTCGCAATGTCATTTTTATTCGTCATCAATTAATAAATGACGTCATTTCAGGGAGAATGTTAACTATTGTGTGAAATATTGTTGATGCACATTAAACGTGTACATTGCAGTGTACATTTTACATGTTAAAGAGCCTCACATTTCCAGAAAATGTACCTTTGTCGGGGGGGGGGGCTATTAATGTTTGACCTTATTATAGTACGGTTATCACGGCTTACATCTCCGGTATACCGCTTTAACTAAATTTTGGAACCTAGGCAATCATATACTTTTTTCTAATCCTTACAAGAGATGACCACGTAGTGTGCATCAAAACACAATCTGAGTTGATTTCAAATTGTTTTCATGTCCCCCTTGCAGAGGGGGTAGCAGTCTGAAAAATTTTAACCCCCTCATTTCTGACAGTATAGGTCCTATTGAAACTCCACAGCAACAAAATCAATTTTAGAATCAGAATCCCACGGATACACACCATACCTCACTATGTCGTAACTCACTTTGGGCTTTTGGGATCTAGACTGGCCGATAATGTCTGCCACATAATCCAAGTCCTCTGAAAAGCCACCGAAAATAATAAGGATTTATAAATTGGTTGCCGGCCCAGATTTGGCTTGTTTTCTGTTAAACCATTGTCGCTGCAGTGGTACAAAGGGAGAGGGTTATGCAACATTAAACCTTGGAGTATGGATAACTGTCAACCTAGATGCAAAAACAGACACATTAGGAATAGATTAACACATCCTGACTGCAACTAGTCATAAAGGTGTTTAAAAGTAAAATTGTTTGATGTGAACACGGGTACGTTTGTGGCACGCACTTTATTACAAAATGCATCTTTGTAACAAAATGGTTTACGACTGCTTAAAGCGACTGGCACATTTTCACAAAAATAACTTTTCTTCAATTTGCGTGCGTCTTGATGATAGGCCCGGCCTTGGAAGAACAGATTTTTTTACACATAAAATAACAGACCCAAAAACAGATAGGGACTTGATATGAGGGATAAAGACATCCAGGTAATTACCCGGCGAACGTTACATGACAAAATCGTCTGTTTACCCATAAAAAAGCTGATTTGGTCTTATCATCTTTTCGGGTGATGGCTTTTGTATATAAAAGCTTTACAACCATGCAAACATAGCGATTTGAAAATTCTTGAGGCGCACTATTTTTCAAATGTGCTGTTCTCCTTAAAAATAATCTCTATTGTGACAGAACAAAAAGGACAACTCGACGCACTTAAAAAGTGTGAAATTTTTCAAACTTTTCCATTAAGAACAACACTCCCTACGAAATTGTTACGAACTGCTTTAAGCTCTCTTTTGACAAAACGAAAGAGACAGCTTCGACGCACTTGGGTGTAAACAAATTCCTTTTGAAAAAACACTAAACTCGCTCCACATCACTCGACCAATATCAACTCTTTCTTTGTCAAATCGCCCCATACTAATTGTCCTAGTATTAGGAGTGGGCTAGTACGAGTTCACAATTACTTGTTTTTGGTTATTTTCCATTAGGGCTGGGGTTCTTTGTATTCTATTAAACCTATCTCAACATGGAATAAATTTTGTTACCTCTGGTCCCCAAGAAAAAAGTGTGGCAGCGGCCCTCATTGTGTCATGTCCTTTATTAGTGTGGAGTGGATTTGAGCAGAAAATCCTTCTAATATCTTTTCACAGGATTTGGTAAAAACAAAATGAACGCATGGGCTCTACAAAATTGGTATTAAAAAAAAAAAAAAAAAAAAAAAAAAAAAATGACCCATTTATAGCCCCCTCCTACTAGTATTATCTCATCCCATATCAACTCACTCCATACCAACTCCTTTCATTAACAACTCTCCCTAATATTATCTACCCCATATTGATATCGCCCCAATTATTAAGTTCGCCCATATCAACTTTCGCAATATCAGTAGTCCCGATACCAAACCTTTAAAAAAAAAAACGCAAGTATTACTTCGCCCATTACCAAATATGGCCTCGTAATTAAATCTTCCCATGCTCACTTCACTCGCCCTATTATTAACTCGCCCAGATCAAATCGCCACGTTTTATTCTCTCCATTTCAACTCGCCCCCATACCAATCGCCGAATACCAAATCCGCCCAATTATTAACACTCGCCCATCTCGACACGTCTCTTACCAATTCGCCTTATTAATAACTTGCCCATTAATTATCAACTCGCTCATTATTAACCTATTCCCACATTGCAACTCACCCCATACCATTTTCCCCAATATCACTTCGCCACCTTCATTCATCACACTGTGATAATTTCAAATATTTTTCTTTTTTTAATTTTTAAACTTATTTCAAACACTTTCGTTACGAAATTGTTACAAGTTGTTAAAAAGTGTTAATCAGCCAACTTTACAATTCTTTCAATATCTTCCCATTGCGATATACTGCAGCAACCAAAATGCAAATGGTGCTCTCGCGGGCTGAGTGCCCATCTCTCTGTCTTTTGGGCGTTTGCCAGACTCCCTCATATTCACCTGACACCAAAAGTATCTCGGCATGTGTTTTCGATCAGTATTGTGCCAAAGCCATACTATTATGAAAGTTTTCGAAAGATACATTGCTTAAGTCTTGCTCTTTCATTTAACACCTCGCCTTCTTAAAAAACGTGCAAAATGGCTGAGTAGAGTGCCCGAAAGACGCCAAAACCACCCAAACCAAAAAAAAAGGGGTTTTGGGCAAGTTTGGGATTTTTCAATGGTCACTGTGTGGTACAACGCAATATTTACGTGTGTATTGATTTACACTAAGAAGTTTTCCGACTGAAGGAGCGAGAAAGCCTACTTGCAATCTTGCTTGTGGTCCGCGTGTTGTGTCCCAGTACACCTTGAAAATCCCAAAACGGCAACTTATGTTTGGGGTTTGCGTCTTTTGGACATTCTATCTCCTCCATTTCTGCACGCTTTTACAAGCCCAGGTATTAAATGAAATATCAAGACCTAGGATAATAAAATGTTGATATCGAAAACTACTTTCAAAGTTGTAGGACTTTGGGCACAATAGGCGAGCGTCAAGCTTCAAACAGTCTGTATTTTTCGAGTAACCCCCTCCCCTCGGTACAACCAAACACCACCACTTTATTCCAAAGGCCAATTATATAGGATTTTCTGAAACTGATGGTTGTGTCCAAAAATTTGGTGTAGGGGTGTTTTTTGCAAAAACCCTATTTTGGGGCTAAAAATAAAGAAAAAACATGTTTTTTAATTTTCAATCCAAAAGTACAAAAGCTGATACATAGTACCTTTTTGTTTTTCAGATCTACATTTTAAAGCATTGCATAAAAGGCCAGATGATATTTTTGCTGCACACAAATGCAGTAAGAAGGGTTATTTTGGGGTCGAAGGTAATTTTTGCTCCAAAATGATCAAAATAGTAGTTTTCCTTAAAAATGGACAAAAACACCACAATTGTATGCAGTAACATATGAGTTTATAGTTATATTCTGTATATTGTGTGCATTGTCCATACAGACTTGGCAGCATATTAATACTAACCATTGGCTAGAATGTGTTTTTTTTTTTTCCATAAAAATGGCCATTTTGGTGAACAATGGAGAAAATGTTAGTAATTCAAAATATATTTTCGCCAATAACTGAAAGATTAAACACTTTGATTGTTACTTTTTTTTGGTAGACCTGTTGTAATTGATTCACAAAATAATGATCTGCTCACCAAAAATTGGTGAAATGGAAATTTAGTTAAGAGTTCAATTTTTGCCTAAAATAAGCAATATGAAAAAAATGCATTTGTGGCAAAACGTTATATTTGGATATACATGAGTATTTTTTCTGCACAGCTACAAATTTTACATTCGTGCTTTCACTTATTACATCCTGCAAATTTTTAAAAGTTACCTAATAATATCCAGGGGCCCGTTCCTCAACTGTATAACAATGCAAATTTTCTTAGTAAGTCAAATAAATGAAATGTGTTGTAAAATGGGCTCGAAAATTCAAAATGCGCATGACCTACTGGAACTAACTTGTTATTTTTTTGGCCTTACCGCATTTGTGTGTGTGTTTTTAAGTTTTTAACAGATTTTGTAAGGTTTTCTTGTTTTTTGAACTGGTCAAGAAAAAAGTTGTCAAATGCAGATAAAACTCATTTTCGTGTAGCGCTAGCTTTTTCGACTAAAAATATCGCAAAGCTCTTAGGGTCTTGCCTGTTTAGGAAGCTGAGACAACCCTCTTTTTTTCCCGTAAGAAAGTGTATCAAACTTTCCTGTGTCCGGATTATCACAGGTCGATCACACTTTTTGTGTACATTCCCTGACCCCTTTTGATCATTTTCTATTAATTGACTCTGTCTGCGATTTGGTTGGCTGTCTTGCCACTTTGCATCCTGCCTATGGCCCTGTCCTGCATTTTCGATTCGTTGTTTCCATTTATTTTTGTAAAGTGCTACAATATAGACTATCAGCACAGATATAATTTTTTATATGTCACACACAATTGAAATGCTTTTTTAATTTTAACAAATTGTCATTCACTTAATTAACTTTAATTTCTCAGTTGTTCTCAAAATTTTTTAACAAGTGGGACCCAGTTTTATTCAGGTAGGTAAGAGACCATGGTAAGAGGCATCACATAATGTAAGGGGGAAACAATAAAAAAGAAAAGGAATGGAATTTCTGAGGACACATGAAAAGTATGGAGAAGGCAAAGAGACAGACAGGGGTCGCTCACGATAAGAAAAGGGAATGGGACTAAGGACTCATTGTCCCCAAATAGATCGTCCATGAAAAACAATGGTCATGCTTTTTTGCCAATATTGATTTCATACAATAGCTTCCACGTCCCCGTATTGGTCCCAAATATGTCAATTTTTTTGTCAATTTATATATACTTTTGCAGTTTTGGTGGACTTAAGCATTTGTGTGTTCTTATAAAATCCTTTTGATGAATGATTGATGTACCCCGAGAGAACAGGGCCTGCCCCTTTCCTGTAGAATTATATCAGGGAGTGTATGATTATTAATCATATGTGGCAGGATTTAAACTGATTTCAGAAAAGAAAATGCCCATTATCGACCTAACACCAATGCCATAAATCTAAAAGAATTCCATTATCCATTTTAATTTAGAATGAAGATCTTCATAAAGGGGCATTTCAGCATTCAAATTAAATTCATCTTCGACCTCAGTTAAGTCAAGATTTACATACTCTCTAAGTTTCTTAGATTAAAAATTCAATATAGATTTTATTTCCGTCTATTTTTTCTTTACCAATTTTTAATCTAATCTTGGTTTTGGGGTCCTTAATAGCAATCCCAAGATTAATTTTTTAATCTAAGAAGTTATAGAGTAACCTTTTGCTCTGGAGATCATTTTAATGAAAATGACACCCTTTTCTCAGTATCATTAGTGAATGGACATCCCTAACTTAGTAAAAGGTGATTCAAGCATGCCCGAACATGAGATGATGTACTTATCCAAACAAAATTCATCTTTGAAAAGAATAGACAAAACCAACGACGAAAATCTAAATAGAAAAAAAGCAAACCGTAAAAGAGCTCAAAAGGCAAAAACCCATTTTGCGAATGGAGCGAGAATAATGTTAGGGTTTTTTGCCCCGAAATAAATATTTGTTTGTTCTTGCCCCAAAAGGGTTCAAATTTCGGTAAAAAAGTCCACTTTTGGCCATGATTTTGGCAACAGCATCCAAAATTTTTGTAAACATCGCACAATATTTTTTTTTAAAAAAAAAAAAAGCTTATAACACAAAAAACAGGTAAAAATCACCCAATATTCCATAAAATCACACAAGATTCTGCTAAATCACAAATTCCCCCCCAATCAAAATTTGTAACTCCCCCAATGATTTTCCCAAATTGTCACAGAATTATGTTTATATCGAACAAGATTCTGTCACAAGCTTCTGTTAAATCGCACACAATTCTGATTGTACTTTGCATCAGAGTTTCCATAAAATCCAACAAATTACATCCTCTCCCATAAGAATTTGTAAAATTGGCACAGGATTCTTAAATCACATAAGGGCGTGATTGAGTCTTGATAAATGATAAAAAAAAAATCTTGGAGGAATTTGGAGAATTGAAATGAAATTTAAAAAGATCATCTCAACCTCGCAAAAAATTTCAAGAATCACGGTTGAAATACATGTATCTTTAGAGTGTTGGGGTCATGAGACTGTGTGATGTGTGGGCGATTTTCACTTTTCCCCAGTGCCATGGGGCTTTTTAGCTGTTTGAGGTATGACATATATGACATAGTCTCTAAATCTACTTATATAGAACATGTTACACAGAGCTCAAAATCATATTCGGCCCAGAAATGCATGTTTTTGACTAAATTGGCCAATTTGCATGTTAACATCATACCTAAACTGAATGCCTAAAGTATTTTCAAGTATTTCAGCTATATTTAGAGCATAAAACATTGATGTTTTTTAATGTGTAGCTAAAGTTTACCTATTATTCGGGGTTTAGAAACTATTTGAGAGAAACGTTATATTTTCACCCAATATCCACATAAACACTGATCTCGAGGTCGTATAGAAATAGATAATGTGTTATATAATTCAAGGCATTTTTTGGCTAAACGTTAAGTAATCCACCCGAAAGAGTAACTATTTTCAATTTGTGCAGGAAATAGCTTATGAAATTGAAGAACTACTTCTTTAACATATCTACGCGAAAATTTGATCTAAAAGGAAAAACAACAGTGGGGGGGGGGGGGGGGGGGGGGGGGGGGGGGGGGGGTGGGGGGGTGGGGGGGGGTGTGGGGTGGGTGGGGGGGGGGGTCCAAAGATCTGAATCTCCATCCAATTTCGTGTTTTTAGTCAAGTGTCTTGTGTTCCTTATTATGTTGCTTTGGTCCTATAACTATGGGGTATATCGTACTAAACTTGTTACGAACATGCTAAAATCTGATTTTGACGATTTGTTTTATGTTCGTTGAGCAAATCGATTGCTCTCTGCTAGCTTGTTTCCCCATCTAATTTGGCCCTTTCACTGCCAGTTCGCAGTGCTGGGTACTTTAAAAAAATAGGGCAGCAGTCCCGAATGTCGTCCGATTATGACCTTAAGTAAACCTTGAATGACCTTTGACATTCCTCTGTGTTACCCTAGGTAGGCCGCTTGTCTCATGTAAAGCAAACCCAGTATCCAAAGGTGTAACTAATGGTTGACAAGGACGGCCACGCAGACACAGGCATTATGCCGACATACGGTCTTTCCGATTGCATTGGACGAACTAAAATGATATAAAACTTTGTAGTTAATGCTGTCTTTACTCACCAACTATCTTTAATATAAACTGGTAATTAAATACTGAGACGCCTATAAGATACAGTATCCTACAAAATAGGTTAACAAGAAATTTTGAATATTTTGCCATTTTTAAACTACAATTACTTTAACATACCTCGCTTTTACCTTTCCTGACTGCGTTTGTAAAACATGGACCTCAAAATCTTCAGAGAGAAGTTCATTACCACACCCAATTTTAGTGCTTTAGGTCCAATTTTCGATACGTGTGTATTCTCCCCTTTGTCAAATTTTTAACCAAACAGGATTTATTCAACTTTTGGCCATAACAACCGCGAAAAGTTTTTACAGGCTCTCCCACAATATATGAAAATGATCTATAAAAACAATGATGCTACGACGTAAAAGGTGGTGCTTTTGTCTATTTGCTTAGAGAAAATCCTAATTTCCCTTAATTTTTACCAAAAAAGACCGTTTTTTCCCCAAACACCCCACTTATACGACTTTTACCCAAAAAGTAGCATATATGGGACTGTTCATACAATCTATAAAATAAAGATCTCTGATTAACAAAATACCATCACATCAGATCCTAGTGTTTTTGGCTTAAAATAAAAATCATGATTTTTCTTAATTTTTTAGCCCAAAATGAGTCCTTTTGGGCCAAAAACACCCCCTGCCACCAATTTTTTTTTACCACAACCATCATTTTCGGAAATAGGATGGTAGAGTAGTGGGTGGGGGGGGGGAGGTAGGATATCGAGAAGGGAGATAGGAGAAAGGGGAATTACACGAGGTAATAGGGCGGAGGCAGGGGTGGACGTAGTGGTTGGGATTGGGAGGGTGTAGGGGTGGGGTGGTGGTGGGGGGTGTCAGGGATTGTTAGTGGGCGAGTGGGGGGGGATGGGGGGTGTGGTGGGAATTTTGTGTATAGGGGCAAGATTTGGGTAATAGGTGGTTATTACAAGTGTGTTGGGGGGAGTGGAGGTAGGAGGGGGGATGGGGAGCCTTCCAAAAAGGGGGAGTTGTTGAGGGGGGGCGGGGGACGTATACAGAAGTGGTGGACTTGAGACAATTATGGAGAGACCCGTGGGGAGGAGCGTGGCTATGTGGGGGGGAGAGGAGGTGGGCGGGGGAAGTTGTAGGGGTGCGGGGAGTTTGGCTAGAGAGGGGGGAGTATTGGAAGAGGGTGGGATCTGTGGAGTGGCAGGATGATGAGGGTCGGGAGGGGGGTAATTTTTAAGGTGGGGTTGGGATGGATGGAATTGTGGCGTGAGTGGTGCGAGTGATAGTTGGGGTGTGTGGTAGATAAGGGAGGGAGGTGGGTTGGAGGGGGGAGTGCGTGAATTGAAGAGGCGTACGCGAGGGGTGTGGGAGAGGGGATGAGTTGTGAGGAGAGGGTTGAAGGTGGTTAACATGTGGCTGTGAAAACGGGAGGGTTGGATGAGGGTGGATGGAGGGGGGATGTGTGGTGGAATTCGGAGGTGGGTAGTGAAGAGAGGGGATAGTAGAAGTAAGGGAGAAAAGGGGGAGTAGGATGAGGGTGAAACTGGGTGGGGGTTGGTGAGGTGCGGAGGTGTGTAGTGAGGAGGGGTTTGAGGTGTACAGGGGGAGAAGACGCGTGAGGTGAGTATGAGATTGGGGTAAACATTCTACATTATATCATTCGGCAAACAGTGGTTGTTCTTTGTTTACCGAAGGGAGGGGTTCCCGACCACTTTGCAGTCCTGCCGCTTCCCACTACAAACTGATCGAAAACATGACTGAGAACTTGTGCCAGGTGTAATATGTGCTGGGGTGGGGGGGTCGCCACTCCTTCCACAGCATCTGCCGGTGTAAAGAAACTGAGGGTGGTCCCCAAATGAAGAGGTCCTAGCTACTATAGCAACATGTAGGAATAAACCGTGACCTGTATACCGCTCCCATTTGGTACAGTGCGAAACAAATGATGCATACAACACTTAATGGAGACCAATAGACGATGGGTGGGAGGACTTACACTCAGTCACACGGAAGCTGTAATGACACCTGTACCCATTTATACCCTGGATGGAGAAGAGGAAATAGCGAGGTAAAGTGCCCTGCCCAGTGCACAACAATGTCGACAGCGGTGTCTCGAACCCCCACCTTATGATTTATGAGGCGATCGCTGCCACCACATGTGCCCCCCACACACTTTGTAACAAAATGTTACAAGTGCGTTAAATTTGGCAAAATGGGACAACTTCACCCACTTTGTAACGGAAATTATTTGCGTAAAGAGGATACTTTCAAACACTAACAGAATAGACAAGTTTTTTTAAAATAGTGAATCTTGAAAATCACTGGCGATTTAGGCCATTATTCGCAGACTTCCTTCAAACAAAACCCATACCAACTCACACCACTTTGACACTTAACTGTATAAATGGGTTTTTCACTTCGTTAGTGCCTAGGAGGGGTCCTAGATGCCCATGCATTATAAAACCCAAATGCATTTAGATGTACTCCCCCACAGGTAGAAGGCTTCAAAGATATCACAATAAGGAAGACAAACTGAAAAATAGCTCAGTAAGAAAGCTAGAGTCAAACTGTATTAATTTCAATATGCATCGAAATTATATTTCATATTCCTACGGCGTTGAATTCACCTAGCTTGGTTTATTGTTTTAATTTGTTGAAGAATGAACTATATTAACTATATTAATAATATAACACTAAGTCAATTTCATATTTTTTAGGATACTTCTTGTTTACCACGTAATTTACAAATATGTTTTTACAGTGAACCGCGATCTATGATTAAGATAAAACATTAAGCAACAAGCGCCTTCTATACTTTCGCAAGATTTTTTGTTTGTTTATTTGCTTTTATTTCATGTCGCATTATTAAAATCGGAATTACAGTAACTCTAAGTTTTGTTTTATTTTTGTCATGACAATTTCCGTTAATGCCTAATGGAAGGTTCCAAGGTCCCATACTTATTATGCAAAAAAGACACGTGGATTGAATTTTTGCACCGGTGCAAGCGCAACTAAAATTAGACAAACACTGAGATAATCCAATATATTGCCGCGTTAAAATATGGCTACCAAAAAGAAAACGGGGCCCCTAGCATGCCCCCGCATGCAGTTAAGTGTTAACTCAGCACACTTTACAAACAAAAACTTAAAATATACTTCAAATATCTTTCCCATGACGATACTACCTCGACAAAATTGTTACAAAACAAAATAACAAAAGTGCGTTAATTTTAAGTTAAACCTTTCCACCCACTTTGTAACAAAATTGTTTACAAAAGTGCGTTAAGCGGCTGCTGGCTCTTTGATTGCAGTAAAATATAAGTTGCCATGCAAGTGATATAACACAATTGAGAATATATCCCATACTCCTTAACCCTCGTCTTGCCAAAAGCTTTAGTAAAAAGCTTCTAGGTAATCGTTCTCTCATCCTTTTCCGGTCATTTAGCGACAAAAAATGTGAAGGTAGCACCTTGCACGTAGTTAGGGTATGCCGTCCAAAGTCGAAGGGTAAGGGGGTTGCCACCCAAGGATATTGTTATGGTTAATTTTGTGAAAATATATGCACAGTATGGCCTTATGTAAAACTAAGCCATTGCCATCATTTAGAGCTAAAACCGCATGACATCCGGTATCCTCCGTTTTTTTAGCCCAAATGGAATGCCCATTTTTGCCGACTCGCGACCTTTTGAACGCATACTAGTATTTTGGTACTTATTTTGGTATCAATGAAAGAGGATGACCATAGCTATCCCTGGTATCAAAATCATAAGTATCGAGTACTTTACAACGAATTCTCGAGTGTGCCCCCTTGGTAACCGTGTTACAAAAGGCTTGTAAGACGAGGGCTAAAGGAAAATGATTCTTTCTTGCACCTATAATCACCCCAAAAGAGGGTTATCTAGCGTATTTTCTGTTGTTAGATTCTAGTAGTATTAATCCTTTCCCTATACCACCAAGCATGCGGTTCGCTCCCGCGTCTTTTGAAAATTGCAAATGGCATCATTTAGGGTTTTAAGGGCTCTATGGCAGTTAGGGATAACTTCAACACACTAATAAAATTCTATTTAAAGTATTTAATAAATCTTTTCCATTTCATCTTTTTTAGGGTTACTTGTTTGGTAACTTTTGGCTTACTTGTTTGGTAATTTTTTTACTGTGAAGTTCGTATGCATAAATAAAATATTATCCTATATTTTTTCCAAAATTTTTCTATTGTTCAATTTACTTGTTTTTAATGTCATTCGGTGTATGCATTATGACAAATGGAATCAAACAATAACCTTTTTTTGTCATTTTTTCACATTCAACCCACTTTGTAATCAAAATTGTTACAAAGTGGGTTAAGCTGCTGCTGCTCTATATGCGTAAACTATATATAACCTAAATATATATACACTAAATACCTACAAACTCGCCCCAACTTATTCAGCCCATTTTATTTGGGATATCCTTTCCAATGACAATGGAAACTTCATCCACCTACTCTTTTTATAGAAATACTACAATGGCTGCGCTCATCCTTCGGCCCATACGACATGGATACACCCCAAACACACTCCAAACCCTCCATTACCTTAGCCCCCCCCACCCCCCCGAAAAGGGGGGCCCCCAATTTTCAATTCACCTCATATCAAATCGCCATACCCTATAGCTATTTAAGACCACTTTACAAATTAAAACTACTTAAGACATATTTGGCCAGATCGAATATAACTTTAGTAACCCGCTTTGTAGGTTTGTTATAAGTGATTTTGAAAAGAGATCAACGCACTATGTAACAAAATTGTTACAAGGTGTGTTAAGCTGCTGCTCTATATCCCTAAATCCCTAAATGTCCAATTTTGACAATTTTCAAATTCACGAGCACCTCGTACCTTGTGTTTACCGCCCTTTCCATTTTTTGCGGTATTGTCATATGGCTGGTTTTTTTTTTACTCGGTCAGACAGCTTAATATTAGCGTTGGTATCTGCGATTTAATATGGGACGTGGTTGAAATAGGAGAGTCAAAATTCGGCGATTTGATCGTGGCGAGTTTTATAATAGAGCGAGTGACGTCAGCATGGAACGATTTGATTCTCACTTTGTTAGAAAAAAAAAAAAAAAAAAAAAAAAAAAAAAAAAAAAAGAAAAAAAAAAAAAAAAAAAAAAAAAAAAAAAAAAAAAAAAAAAAAAAAAACAAGTTTGTTACAACGTGGCTGAATTGTCGCTTTAAAATAACGCACTTTGTTACATTTTGTTAAAAAGTGGGTTAAGTTTGTCCTTTTTAAAATAAAGCACTTTGTAACCATTTGTTACAAAGTGGAGTTGCTGAGGTACATCGCCAATGGGAGATATTTAAAGTATTTTTAATTTGTAAAAATTTGGGTTTTGATTTAACACTTTTTTTGTTTGCTTTTCGGTCCGTGTATTTTAAAGGCATGTTTGTATTTTCTATGTTTTAGAATGTTTGAGGCAAGTGGTATTGGGTGCGTTTAATACCTGGAGATAATGATTGGCGAGTTGAAATGGGGAATTATTAACAATGCGATTTAAAGAGGCGATTTGATATGGGCGAGTTGGTATCTGTGATTTGATATGGGCCGAGTTAAAATAGAGCGAGTGAAGTGAGAATGGAACTATTTGAATAGAGGCCATTTGGTAATAAGGCGAGGTAATACTTGGCATAGTTTGATATCGGGCTAGAATTATGTCACCCAGAGAGCTTAACGCAGTTCGAAACAATTTTTACGTGGGGATTCCTGTTCTTAAATGGAAGATCTTTGACAATGTCAGCACTGTTTAATTTTGTTACAAGTGCGTCTAAGTTGTCCCTTTTTGTGTTCTGTCACAAGGTTAGCTTAACGCAGTTCATAACAATTTTGTTACAAAGTGCTTTTTTGTTATGGAGTGCGTGCCAACACACGGTCCAGTCCACTTTGTCTTTCAATTAACTTAGATGTCCGGTTTTTTATTAATTATTTCAAAAATATTTTTACTTTTTTTATTTTTTTCAAAGCTTTAGTTATTATTCATCATTGGGCCCAACAAGATCATTGGGTTCCAACTTGAAAACATATGTCTTACTTTGGATTTTTATTCAATTTACACTGATTTTCATTGACAAACGACAACAAACTGGGTCCATGTGGCTATTGCCTTTTGACTCTGAAACTTTGATGACAAACCCATTACGATAGGGGCGCTTCAACATGTTAATACGAACCTGGACCTTACATTGATTTCAGTGTTGATAAATGAATTGTTGAAATCCGATACCTTTAATAGAGGCCCTGTCCCTGTTTTTATTTATTGGTTACGACAAAAGAATCAACAGATCTCCTGTAATGTCCGTCCATTCAAGTTAATGCCATGTGCCACCTTGCATATCATCTCGTTTGTATTGGAAAACAAAGGTTTCGGATTTGGATCCCTGTTTAAGCAAAGAGGTATTATTTTATTTCAATGCCAGCGGACAATATTGATCGGGAATAATACCTCGACGACAACGTTGACCTACCTACAAAGAGGAGTACATGGCACCTTCCACGTAACTCCATAGTTAATGGAACACACACCTTTATTCGTCTCATTGTGAAAACGAGGGGAAATCCAGATTTCAATATATTTGGAAGGTTTAATTCCCTTCCCATTCATGTAAAAACGTCTTAGGTCCGGATACCACACAACTTTCTTTTCCGTGATTTATTTGAATCGTCGCGGTATTTTTTAAATAATTATCAAGAAGACATCTAAGTTAATCTGAGTGTAGCATTATATTAACACTAGGTTTATACTTTAAATTTATAAAATATCATATCTGTTTTATACTAATGTGGTAAAACAAAAACAAACAAAACAAAAAGTGGAAAGAACAAAGACACAACAAAAAAGTTTTATATAGAAAAGACGTATCAGTTGTTATTTTCTGAAAGCTGCATTGAATGGTTTTGCAATGATAACCTTTCAAATGACCCAATATTATTTGCAAAAGAACATATACTCGTGAGTGCTTAATCTAAGGTAAATTAATATGGGTGTTTTTCGTTAATCCTACAGAATCAAGATTAGTAACAGGGTAAGTGTTTTTTTTAAATTTCATGTGATTTTTTTAAATCTAATATCACAACCCGACGTGCTTTTATACTTCCAAACAGGCTTTGAATTACCACAAATTGATAACGAAACACCTAGGATAAGTATATATTTTTAAGTAAACTAGGATAAAAGGGAATTTTAATATGCCGGACAATAGTGCTTCTATCACTATTATTTGGTTAGTTTTTCTACAAAAATATTATTATTATACGTGATGTGCCTTTTTACTGAAAATACTCTTATATAGAATTGACTCGTCCCAATGAAAACGATGTTTAACGTTATTCTTTTGCTCAACTTCACTAATGAACCCTCACAAACTAGCGGAAAATAGATGAATGACCTGGAAAAAATTGCAATAGACTTTTTTTTAACGACAATGCTCATTTCTACAAGGTCCCCAGAAATGACATACTCAAAAGTCCAAAAAAAATTCACGTGGTGGAACGAGGCCTAATTGTGCATAAATCCAAATGGCCGCCAATTCGTATGTTTTAACATTCATTTTGTTGTATAGGTATCTCTCAATAGCCGTTGACAAGTAGAAAAACAAGTCAGTTTTAAATTAAATTAGTATATTATCTTTCATACGTTACATATAAATACATAACACCGATCGGCGAAGGCTTACTAATTTGCATAAATTCCAAAATGGCCGCCAGTTTCAGAGTTTTTCAATTGTTTTCTGTATTTCTTCTTCTCCTTTATTGCTCTGCAGTACTAACTTCTTAAAATTTTACAAAACATTTTTGTAAATTTGAATATATTAAGGATTAACATGTTATTCCTTACTTGTATAAACCAAATATGGCGGTGCGAAAAGTTTCGAGCATGCATATTAAATTCGCCTAGCCTAGTGTCGTAGCACCGTGGGAAAACGTTTGGTGCTCGTCAGCCCATAAGATTGCGTGTAAAAACTACCGATAAAATGTTCATTTTCTCAAAAGGGTTTCTATAGGTTCAACCCCAGTTTCTCGTAAGAGAACAAATTCTGACACTCTGATGCAAAATATCCGTAGAAACCCCTTCGTTTATCGGAGATCTTTTAAATTATTTTCTTACACCCATTCTCCTGGGGCCACTGATAACGTTAGTTTCTTCTCACGGCAGTACCAATTTTAGATAATCTTTCACAGTCTGTGAACAGACTACGCCGTGGTAACTACTTTCCCACAGCCGTAAAAACAAAATGGCTGTCACTTGACAGTTTTATAGTAGATTCAACCCATCATGATTGTCACCCACTCTAGTACTTTTCTGAAGGTATGGCATTAATGAGTGATTGTGCAGTGGATGGAAATTATAATTGGTCACATATTCTGCCTCCTCTCCCAACTAAGCGCGCTGTCCAAAATGTTTCCTCTGGTGACACGATGGGTTTGAATCTACATAGCTTGGTGCAACAACATTAACTGTGGGCAACACTTTTTGTGGCCTTAAAATTCATATTCCATATTATTATACTTCTACTGTATATCTATGGTAACTTAGGTAGCTGTATCCTTTATTTGCATAGATCCTTATGGCTGAAAAGTAGGCCATGCACCTTACATATTGATAAAATATAATGTTCTGCTGGAGAAATACTATTTGACGACTTAGTCTAACACCCTCCAACTGCTGTTTGATAGTTAAGGTTGTACTCATTGGGGCGTTTACCTCTCCGACCTGTCAACAGTCACCGGGAAATCCAGAAAGATCCTCCCTAGAAACAAAAAGATTTCCCCAGATCAAGCCACTGCCCTATCTTGGTTTAGTTCCATCAGATCACAATCTCCAGACTCTACAAAAAGATATGAACTTCAGAAACCAACTGGCCAATGGCAAGTTACAAAACTCATTAGGAACTGTCATCCAAGCCTGCGATTCTAGACCCGACTTCCTTCAGTCTTCTAATATCAACAAGTTTTGCATATTCGACTTCTACTCTATGCTTGCTCAACAAAGCAGCTAAAAATTCCATTCCAAGAGACAGATTCCCTTCACCCACTGTTTAGACAAGGAATGTGACGAGTTTCATAAATTGACATACCGACTGCGATACTGAGAGAAATAGAAAAGAAGGCAACTAGCTACGATTTGCTTTGGTAAAGAGACGTACCAGATTTGGAGAGGGAGATACCAATTATCAACGTACCCCTCGCCACTCGCTCGTCAAGCTGCAAGGCCTTGAACACCAATCAACAACTCGACAACAAACTCACCGGTCGGAGCTGTCCAGTTTTTTATCATTGTCCTGTCCCTGCAACTGCATCGGCCTTAGTAACTTGTCACAATTGAAAGTGGAAAACCATTGAGTCCTGTGGATGCATGGTCCAAGCCGTGGACTTGTAATATCAGGGGTTGCAGATGAACCCCTGCTGGTCCATTTGCCCCCCCCCCCCCCTCACTTTAATTTAAGGCCCTAGAGTAATCACCACAATGTTGAATTCCAGACATAAAATGTTTCTAAATGTAATTGGTCATACCAGCTTGGCACGTTAGCTTGTCTATATGCATAGTTTCCCAGGGGAAGGCAAGTTCTCAAGAATGGGAAAAGCTCCTGGCAATGACAAAATCCTACAGAATTGAGAATATGGGCCCTGAATCTGTGCGCTGGCTCCAACTCTTTCTCTCTATACTTGTATGGGATCATCAGCAATTCCCTCTAGATGGAAGACTTCATAGGTCATTGCAAGCTATTGCAATCCTGAAGCCCAAGAAACCAGCAAACGAGCCCAAGAGTTAGGAACCCGTCTCGCTGCTATCTCGCATGTATAAGTTACCCCTCACCCAAATTGGCTTTCGAAGAGGTAAATCAACAACTGATCAGATAGCAAGACATGTCAATGATATCGAAACAGCCTTCCAGAAGAAACATAAGTTTGGCGCAGCCTCCATAGATCTAACTGCTGCCTATGATACAGGCTGGCATCGCGGTCTCTATCTTAAGCTACTCAAAATCTTCCCTGATGTCCAGCTTGTCAGGTTCATTATTGCTCATCCCGGATCTTTTGTCCTGGGGTGTGGGGACATCAAATGGGCAATGCAGTAGAAAGCCCAAACTTCGGAATGGTGTCCCACAAGGTTCTGTCCTGGCACCCAGTCTCTTCAATATTTATATCTCAGAATGCCGAAGGGAGTTTCTTCGCAGTATTCCTACGCAGACGATATGGTACTTGGAATAGCTGCTGATTCCTTTGAGGCCTTAGAAGCAGTGTTGCAGGAAGACCATATCACTCATCACTGTAAGTCAGTTCTTCCATCGATGGCACTAGAAACCCAAGACTGTCGGCTCTGTTTTCCACTTTGCAAACCACTGCCCTAAAAGAGAAATTAACATCACTTTTGATGGAGAAAAACTGTCACAAGATCCAACACCAAAGTACCTTGGCATCATAATGGACCGCATCTTTTGACACTTCACGCGCATCAACTGTTGGACATACTCAACTGCTGAATACATCGCACCAGTATGGAGTCACAGTGTACATTTACACAAGATTGATGTCATTCTGAATGACGTAATGGGACTTATTAGCGGTTGCCTTCTTGGCAACACCTGTAGAATATATTCCAATTCTGTCTTGCTTAACTCCTGCAAACCTTAGGAGGAACCTTCAGACGATCAAGATGATTCTTAATCGATAAACCTGAATTCTCAATGAAAGCTTGGTGTATCGCCGAGAATCCTGATTTTCCGATTGAAAAAAGTTGGATTCTTCTAAGCTTGGCGTGAATCCTTTTTTTTTTTTATTAAAACCTATTATTTTTCAATGGAATCTAGGTATATCGAAGATATACAGGTTTTTCAATCGAAATTCTAAGTTTTTCAATTGAAAACCTGGTTTATCGATTGATAACATTTTTTAAACGATATACCAAGTTTTCACTGAGAATCAAACGTGTTTAATCGAGAATCCATTTTTTTTTTTGTCTTTAAAATAAAATATTTTTTCTAATTTTTTAACATTTGTGCATGACATGTGCTTGTAGGGATGTGGGAGAACAACTTTGATTTGGTACTGATGCCCAAAAGGGCCAGGATAACATTTTCACATAGTTATTTATTGACAAATTTTATCATGACGGTAGTGAGTATATTCAAATATAGATTAGCAGTTTGCATGTCCGATGATAATGGTGTGTGTGGGGGGCGGTGTGGGGTGTAAGACGGAGGTGGGGGATGCTGTAGAAATTAAATAATCAGTGATAGTGAAAGTGAAAGCAAATCTAATGTGTTTTAGGTCAATTGCAATAACGATTTGATTCAAAGTTTGACACCGTTGCTTCAAATTGTTGGAACTGGCAGCCTTTTAGATTTATGCAATTAGAAAGATATAATTTCAACATGTATGTGTTTGCCCTCTTTCATGCCAAATAAAATATAAAAAAAGTCATCCATATAAATAAATTTTTAGGCATTTTAGTTGCCCACAATAATAAGCACTATAACCAATCCGTGTAAAATTCTTAGAATTGGCGGCATTTTGGATCTATGCAAATTAAGTCCACTTCTGCCAATCAATGAAATTGTGGTCTGTATAAGTAAGACATATAATAATTTTCCATAAATATAACTAATGTCAGGCATTTTGGTGCCAAAAATATTATTTTAGAATAAGTATACCCAAAATCCTTGAACAATCTTTGGATTGCGTCCATTTTTTGGAATTTATGCAAATTAGTCATATTTCCCACACTTGGATTTTTCTGGCCTTTTTAGTATGGCATTCTGGGGACTACATAGAATTATTTGGGTGAAAGAATTCCTATTGCATTTTTTTCCGCTTCACTGAATTAAAGTTATTTTTCTCAGCCCTAATACAAGCATATACAACAATTCGCATATTCTTTCGCAATCTTCCTCCCTGGTCCAGCGGTCTAAGCGATGAATTATTGATTTTACTTTTGAATTTGCTGTCGGTTTCGAGGCCAGCGTAGTCAACACTTTCGGCTATTCAAGAGAACCTGTAGCCTATTAGAACCGGGCAGAATATCCTAAGGTTCCTTATTTAGGGAGTTCGTTGATGCCCGACTACACAAAAGGTTTGCACCTTTAGTAGTAGATGGACCCTCTACATCAAGGCAACCGGTGTTGTGGGCTCAAATTATGGTGGCACTTTTTCAATATGGGGAAATTTAGCTTAAAACAGGGATCAAACTTTTAAAATACTCAACCACAAATGTTGAAACATCTTTCATATTGTCTGTCTAAAGTCATAATGATTCCAAAAATGTATGTTTGTACCACTTACGACTATTGGTTTGGAGGTATAGCCGTAAAATGACTTAAAACGGTAAAAAAGGTCAAAAAAATCAATTGTACAGGGGTCACATTGAAATTGCTCTGATTATATTTTAACGTTTGCAAATTATTGCCTAAGGAATAAAAAGTATACTTTCGAGATGGTAAATGCGTAATTACCGAGATAAAGGTCAAAGAGTCAAAGGCATGGATTAGTTTCCCCAGGACCTGTTTGTCACCATGCATATAAACTATGCATTGCAGAGGCTAAAATATTCCTTTTTTGACACATAAGTAGTATGGGAACAATTGTTTCATTTTTTACCAAAATTGGAGCAACTGTTCTGGATTTTGGAACCGGTTACAAATGGAAATTTGACCTTTTTTTGCACTTTTAGCCGATTTACCCAATACTCTTAAAAACAATTGTTCATAGATGGCTACACGTTATACATTTTTGGACATCCTTGTGGACTAGACAGGCAATATGGCATGCATTCTGTGTATAACTTAAATTGGACCCTACTGAAAAAGTGACACCATTAATTTGAGTTTCGAGTCTGTTGCACACACCTGGTGATTAATTTTCCAATATATCACCTTTAATGGGAAACCAGACTAAGGATTAGGTATGTCTCGGTGCGAAAAGTTACACATTAGCGGTAATTGCCTATTTTATTTTTTAAATAAAAAAAATACATTTGGATTTCATATAGATAGGAAATTTTACCGGACTAAACGAAATAAAGTTTAACTTTCTGAAAAAGATGTTTAAACCTTGAAGTGTCCAAGTGGCGCATATACCTTGGACAACCAATGGTCGAATGTTGTTGTCTTCAGTATACACGTCCCTTGCTGTAAAGATATTTTTACAATTGTTGAGGACATGGAGGGGTGTGTTGGGTGTTGCTTACAAGTAGTGCATTTTGAGGGCTATATTCGACCATTGGTTGTCCAGTAAGAATGCGGCCATCTTGTGAAACTTCAATGGATTAACCCCACTTCAAAATATCCTGCTGATCATCCTGGATTACCGTGACTGGAGTACTCTCCCCCCAACATCTGGACTGAATGCCCAAAGACCGGATAAAAATTATTATTATTCTACCCAAAATACCCAAAAGTCCTTCATCCATATCGGTCTTACTGTTCCATTTGAAACCAATATTTAAAAGGCGCCATGAGTTCAAAATATCTCGGTATGATGATGTGTGAAACTGGACAGTTGACAATATGGATTTACATGGCCGCAGGTTTTCAAACTTTGCGGTGGTCAAATCTAGTCTAAAAAGCAAACTTGCCAAAACATATTGTTTGTTTTTTTTCCTTTTTATTTTTGTGAGAAAACATTGCCATTCATCTGTAGTATTCTCATTGGGACGATCGAAATGAGCCTTTACTGGGATTCCGCCCAATATATGCAGGTTTTTCAAATGTTTCCTCTCATTGTTTCTCGCTTGTCCTCATCTAAGTTCTTGGGTTTTTCTCTGTTATGTTCGGGTATGATTAATATGTTTGTATTTTGGTGTTGTTTCCCCTGCCTGTTGCTGTTCTCCTTTTAGAGTTCAATACCGTTGTCCTCGGATATAAATGTATTTGTCTTTGTTATGTTTAATGTTTTTTTAATGATAATAAAGATGGGTAATAATGAACGATAAATTACAAATAATTACAAATGTTACTAGAAGACCAATTTGCCTATGAATGTGTCACATTATGCAAATTTTCAATTAGAAAAAATGAAACGCATAAGCGGTATCTACTCTTCTTTTAGAATAGCCACAGATGTACAAGCCAGGACATCAATTAGCTGGTGGTTATCTGAATCCAGGTACAGGTATATACTTCTATAAAATTTAATATTTTATTTTCGTCACATAAGATACACACACAAAGAGATACAGAGCCCGATGATTTTTTATAGCTTAACCAATACTGGCTCCAAAACAACTCCCAGAGCTTTCGAACTGTATACCAGTCCTTATCAAGTGGAAATTACGAAACAGACCAAAAAAACATGACTACATATGAAAACGATTTACAAAAACTATGTGGTTAAAAAATAGGGACCAGAAAATATGTTTGTAGAAGTAAGTTTACTCCTTGGAGTATGTTGAGGACTTGAGGGCAGTTCGTGTTCAGTGTGTCAATCCAGAAGAAGTGTTCTCTATTTATTAATTGGACCGGTTTCTGAGACACTCAATAACAGTAAAGTTGCAAATCATTAAAGGAATGTTGGGAGAAGAAAGTGAAACTTTGAATCCCGCTTCAGCCAATTGTTCTTTAATCTCGTTCAGTGGTAATGTTATTCAATCAGCGTGCATCAAAATATGATCCAGTAAATGTACGAACGCCGTTTCCCATCTTATGTCTTGAGGTTATAAAAAAAAGGGATGTGCATCAATATTGATCCGGTTTGTGAAAGGAGATTAGTTCACCGGAGATTTAGCCCGGGGGATTGTGGTTCCTAGGGACAAGGGTTCCGTGTCCCTAGGAACAATAGCCCAAACCGGAATACAGAACCGAGCGGTCCTCGGAACCATGGCTCTAGGCGTCATGGTCTTCACCATGTGGACCCCTGTTCCTAGGAATAACAGGTCCTGCTTTAATGTTGCTAGTTTTTATACTCCGGACATGGCTTCCAGGTCCAATAGTTCTTTACCGCGTGGACCCCCTCTCTCTAGAAATAGTTGTCCTTACTTCAATATTACTTTCTAGGTTTTTATCTAGTTTAACCCGGACTCTAGTTTTATCGGCTCTATAGTTCCTTTCCCCCAGTGCACGTCAACCATTGTCCTCCGCTCCTGTAGTCCTGTATATCACGGTTTAGACACAATAGGTATGAATGAATACAGATGTTTAATAAGAGTGTGATAAATGGTATAAAAACACAGGAGCTGTCGTCAACGCCTTCGTGGTCATAGCGTAAGGTTTCTATGATTTCTATGTAAATGAACCAGGTTCGAGTCCTAGTAGAGTATATTTTATTTTTTTTTTAGAAGCGCAGCATTATTCGACGTGCTGCTAAAGAAATTACCAGGTAAGTTAGTGAATTTCTTTTCAGGAAACATTACCCAGTGAAATTTGTTTTTCGTCTTCGTCAGACCCATTAACGTCAGACTTGTGTAGTAATAATGTGCACTCGGATCACAAGCCCTAGTTATGATTGTTCACCGGACAAGTGGACCACTGGTCATTCTCCTGAATACCAACAGGTTGTAAGGGTAATAAGAAGACTTTTTTTTGTGGGTAAAGTTCAGTTCGGTGACCACGATCATACCTCATTAACTCATAGGTAAAATTTCAAGTTTAAAGCACATGGCAATGAATTTACTTGACCCTAACACCATTGAATTTCCCAAAAATCTCACAAAATAGTACTTGGGAAGATAGGTGGTCGGTACATCAGGAGTGGCAAAAGGCGAGGTTGGTATCACTTACTCAGAAACAGAAACTTCATCTATAAATAATTTTGCATGATAGAATTCCAAAGTAGTAGCTTAAGCCTGCTAATTTTGCATAAACAAAAGGCCGCCATTGAAATGCCCCATAATAGGGTTAGTCATATGTTGTCTTTTAGAAGTAATTTTTTTTTTTTTAGCTGAAATAAATGCTAAAATGAGGTGTTTGACAATGGACAACCACCAGAACTCAAATACATACAATTTTTAAATTAAAACCCTATCTGCATAAATCCAAATGGCAGCCCATGTTCATAAATTTGAGCCGATTTGACTTTAACAGTTCCATACATTTTAACTTAAAACCTAATCTGCATAAATCCAAAATGGCCGCCATTTCATAATTTTGAGCCGACTTTTGACTTTACAGTCAATGTTTTTAGGTATCACGGATGAACCAGCACTTTTAAAGTTTGCAGTTAACCTCTTTACTAATATAACTATAAACACGTCTTTATACAAGACTTCGAAGGTGAAACCTAAGCATGCCTAATTTGCATAAAGAAACTTGGCCGCCTTTGAAATTTCTTCATAATTATTTCCGGCCATATCCTGTCTTGTATAAGAAATTCTTTTTTAGTGAAAATTGGCTAACCAGGTGTTTTGATATGACCACCACAAGAAACTCAATCCATGCATTTTTATTAAACCTACTTTTCAGAAAATCAAATGGCCGCCATTTTCGTAAATTTTGAGTCACAATTGATTTTAACCAGTCCATTGTCAATGTAGCACATGGATGAATCTTCAATTACAACTATTTGCAACTATTATTATAATCATGTGTGTATTCAAGACTTCAAGGGGCCAAACTTGAGCATGCTAATTGCAAAACAAATTGGCTGCCATTGGAATTGCTCCTTAACTAGTTGCGGCCATATCCTGACTCATATAGAATCTTTTATGGTAAAAACCCCCACAAACTGCTAAAATGAGATGTTGAATTAAACACAACCAAATTGAATTCATATCCATCCATTTTACTAACTGCTAATTGCATATCCCAAATGGTCGCCATGTTGCAAAATTACATTTGTACTTGCGTTTTGCTTTTTGAATTTGTAGCCACTTTGAATCCTGGGCGTTTTTAGTGTTAATGTATTACACTCGAATAAATGTGTCTATATACTTAGTTTTAAAGCACCTAATTTTGCATATACAAATATTTGGGGTCCCATTCTGTACTACAATGTGCTTCAGTAGTTTATTTCATCAGATTAGAGATATATGCGGATTTTGGCCACAAATAACATTATTTTACCAACGCATTCTACATAACTATTCACCAATTCCACAAAAGTTCTCATTACAGTATTTTCCAATCTAGTCCTCTGATTTTGCCTCCTTTACTCTCTCCTCGTCCCCATACTCACCAGAACTGTCCAATGTACTGACTCGCCTTTCATGTTTTCACATGTCGATACCTGCACAAATCTGTACATTGCCATCCCATTAGGCCATACTCCCAGTCCTGGAAATTGTACACTCTTGGCAATTTTATTGCAGGGTAAGAACTCTAAAACACACGTCTGCAAGCCGGTTTGCCATTCATCCACTTGGTGATCAAATTACCATCAGAACGTACAATCCATCCATGACCCTTGGGGCTTAGAAGTGTCCCTGGAGAGGCTTCTACGGCCCATAAGTTTTGCCCCCTCGCCATAAAGGAATCGGCAAGTCCTCATATAGAGGAAGCAGGCCGATTCAATTTTGGCTTCTTTTCTCTAACAACTTAGTATCGCAAGTTGTTCTCATCTTTGCAGTTGGTGACCTAGCTACTACTAACAACATGAACTCTTTGAGTTTGCAAGAGTTCATCACCAGTAAGCAACACTGAGAGATGAGAAGAGCGAGGAGAGAGTGGGAGAGAGGAAAAAGTAGATGTCACTTGTAGAGATTTGTTGTTCATTTGGCCTCCAGGAAGTACCAGCTCTAAAAAAGCTCGCAGAGAGACCGACACACCCTTTTTTCTGTCACCCATACTGCACCAAGTTTGAATCAGTTGAACTGAAGAATAACCTCATCCTGGCATTCAACATTGAACCCATGAAGCTGCAATATATATCTTGACAAGTTGTGAAACTGAAAACAGCAAGATACATCAAAGGCAGGCATTCATATACAGTAATGGATGTGACTCTGTCATCGCATTTTTTTTTTTTGCTGCCAAAGGCAATGTTCTGGATAAAAGCTCCCCAATTCCCACTTTTACCAACTTCAAAAGTTTCACATTTAGTGAACTAGATCACCCATCAAAGACGTGAACAACTTGGCCAGCTTCCTACATTGAGAACTGTCTTACCCTTCATGCAGAGAGATATGTTCCATTGTCCTGTGGTGTTCTGTCCACAACCACAGTAGTGTCCTGAATTCTTCCTGTCAGCCACGTCTGCAAAGAAACCTTAGATCGGCTGATTCTAGTTATCCATCTGTTGAAACATCGCAATTCAGTCCATTTGGAGGCAGCTCCAGGTGGAAGATTCTCATCACGTTCTATACCATAGATGTTACTTGGTTTGATAGCAAGTCTTCCTTCCACACCTGCAACTCTCTTAAGCTCCTTAGAGACTGTGTGCAAGAGGTTGGACTTTGCTTAAGACTCACTCTGGAATTAAGGTGGGATGGGCAACTGGTCTCTGTCCATACATGGTTCCTTCACATTAGATACTTGACAGCTATTCTCTTGCATGCTCGCTACACTATAACAGATGTCTGATGGGGCAATTCCTGCTAAAATTTATACGTTCTCCGTTGGTGTTGGACTAAGACATCTTATGAAATCCGGGCAGGAGGCATTTGATGCCGAGTCCATAGTTATTGCCATGGGTTGATCTTTCCATACAGGCCCATTTGTTTGCTCCAACAATGGGCAGACCAAGAGATGTTCCATTGTCTGTGGTGCTGTTCCACAACACAGGTAGTGTCCTGATCTGCTTCCAGATTTCCCCATTTCTGCAAGGAACCCTTAGATCGCCAATTCCTGTTCTCAATCTGTTGAGCATAGCCATCACCCATGGGGAAGGTCATCTCCAGGTGGAAGATTCTCGCCAGGTTCAATACCAGTAGATGTTACTCCCTAAACTGCTTAGAGACTGAATCAAGAGGTTGGACTTTGCTCACTGTCTGGATTTACGGCGTTGGCAGCAGGTCTCTGTCCGGACATAGTGTGCTTCACATTAGATACTTGGCAGCTACGCTCTTGCTTGCTCGCTACACTACTGTTTGAGCAATTCCTGCTAGGACGTACGTTCTCCGTTTATGTATTGAGTGAGCATACTTTACTCTTCGTCTTCTTGAGGTGGGTCTTATAAGAAAGAGTGCCCGGGTCCCAACTCCTAGGTAGAAAGGGTTATCGCAGGTGCTCCAGGGGTGTTCCAGACCGGTACTTTTAAGCTGACGTTTGGCTCCATGGTTTCGTAGATGGAAACCCGTGTCTTGGACGGAATTGCACGTAGGTGGTTTCCTCGAAGTAATTAGGAGTTCATCCAAGCTTTGGGAGAGTCTCGCTTCAACAAGTGTGAAGTCTGAATCTTGTGCATTAATTCCAAGATCGTTCTGCATAGATAAAACGAGAGGTTCCGCACTCCTAGGTTGGTCGTTAGTAAGAGTTGAAAAGGAGACGTGCGAGCACACTCCATTGTGTAGTCCAGTCTTGAGCCTACTTCAATCAGCTCTTCTTCGCTCCTTAGCTGAACAAAGAAACATACTGTTTGGTACCAAACAGCTATATGGTGCGTGTCTTCAAGAGGACTAGAGGGGCAAATACTTGTAATGAGAAACTTTGTGAGTTGGTGTCAATAGTTATGTCTAATGCGGTATGTTATGTATTGTTACGGAGATAACAGATTGATAGCGATATTGCTAATGACTGGCAAAATGGTTATTCATAATCGTGCAAAGAATGGATCATTCAGATATTTGTATCAAAAATAAGTGGTTTAACACTTAATAAAGTGCGGTAGTAGTTCTTTATTGTCAGATCTCGGAGCAATTTCCCATAAACCCAAGGGAAGGGTCCACTCTATGATATTTTTGTACGTCGCTGGTGGTTTTAAAGGTCTTAGGGATTTCACATATGAATTTCAAGAGATAGATTAACACTTAAAACTGCCCATGATTGAAAAAACTGGCCACCATTTAAAAAGCAAACATAAGTGCTGACATGTTGGTAACAATGGCGGTAATTAGGATATATGCAAATAAATAAAAAAGATAAAAAAAATAAAAAAAATAAAAAAAATTTTATTGTTTTTAATTCAAAACACTCTCATTAGCAGTTGGGCTTAAAATATTTCTTCATCGAGTCTGGATATAGCCGGAAACGGTTATGCGCATTTCAATGGGGGCGGACATTTTGTTTTAGTCAAATTTACTTGCTAAGTTGTCACCTTGGAAGTCTTGGCATTACATACCTGTCTATGGTAGATTTGAGAATAGGTAATTATAAACTTTAGAGTAATGTAAAGTTCATCCATATATACCTTGAATGTGAAGTCAAATGATCTCAAAATGTAATCGGAAAATGGCGGCCATTTTGGATTGTCTGCAAAAATTGGGTTTAATTAAGATGTATATATTTGACTTCTGGTGGTCTTTTTGTCCCTATCCAACATTCATGTTAACATTTTTTTACCCAAAAAGTATCCTTCTACAAGACACGGTATGGCTGAAACCAAGTTATTGGGAGCAAACTTGAATGGCGGCCATGTTGTCGATGCCAAAATTCGCAGGCTTAAGATACTACTTTGGAAAGTCTCTCAGAAGATAATAATTTATTGAAGTGTCTTAACAAGTTAGTAGTACTCTAGTTTGCCACTCTATATGGTACCCATATAGCCAAATATCACCTCGTGCCCCAAGCACTAAAATGTAGGCCTACCGCTGGTGTGCTCTTTGTGTTAATTTTTTAGATTTTTGTACATAAATGTGATTTTTTAAGATTTGAGTGATGTAAGCAGTGAACCACACACACATCCACCATCTTGCACACACACACACGCCCTTACGCCATGCTCACCATCTCCACATACGCCCCACACACGCACACACCAACACCCACACATTCACAACCCACATACCACACATGCAAACAAACACACTATCTAATTTTATATGTTGCCATTATAAATCACACACAAATAGAAAAAAAAAAGAAGGACATAAAGGGAAACGAACATGCTCGAGCATTAGCATATGAATTCAAAACATTGATACAATGAACCCAATTGAGTGGGATTAGAGTTATTATGATTAAATGTCACAAGTTGTGATTCTTTTTATCAAGGTGGAACTTTAATGGAATGTTGCATACTTGAAAATTTGGTCTAATATCTCTACAACAAAAACCACGTCATTGTAATTAGTGAATACCCACGTACAAACTAACCCTTCTTTTAAGTAGCAAAATACTTTTATGAATATTTAAGTCCTTCAATCATCTAAAAGTATGGCTTAAAGTCCGCTTTAAACACCAAACGGTTATTTTGTACTGAGTAAAGTGGGGAGAATATTTATAATATGCTATTTCAGGTAATTACACATTTTCTCACTTTTTGGATTATTAGTCAATGAGGTCCTGATTGACTGTCCTTTGAGAAACACCAATTACCTATTTCGGACGCAAGGCCTATATGAAAATTTTAGCTTGCACAAATGAACATGGTTCCATAATTTGACACTAATTTTCTTTAAAAAAACCAACATTGTGAAACCTCTCGATCCTAAAAAAATCTGTTTTTTCCTTTTTTTTTATCTATTTCAAATTAAATAATAATATCTTTTTGTAAAGGGACGGGTACAAACACACGGAACCTGACTCATGCACTAGAAGTTCTCATAGGTTCTACACACGTCACAGGTTGATATGAAGTTTTGATCTCACTTGACATGCCTGGCCAAAACATGCATTCGCGTGCGCGTCGGAGGCATCCCTCAACCCAAGATAGGAGGAGTGTATTGATCCCTTCATAATCTCCGCGAGTTTTCGGCGGGATTACTACTCCTCTGTCCTTTAAACACTAAGCAGCTTGGACTACAAGTTCTTCCCTGTAGCTGTAGTAGTGAGTTAACTGTTCAGGTGCAGATCTCTGGTTCTAGAGCCATACATTGATTATTGTCTGCTTTAAGAGCTGAAGTGTTTCATCAGCTCTGTCTCGGACCGAAATCTGGGTCCAACCGCCTCCCGTATTTGTACGTATGTCACGGTGTTCACTATCTCAAACGGAGTTCACGTGATATGGTGCTGTAGCAAACTGGATAGAGTGTGCAGCTAAGTAAAAAAACATGTATTGCCTGCCATGTACTCAATATCAAGCTCCATTGTAATCTGAGCACCATGCCCTGCAATCTCTTAGGGGCTTCACCAGTGCTTCTTAGCGATGACTTCCAACGGTTTGTGGTCGCTTATTATCTTTGTATGGCGTCCAAACGTTTACTGATGGAAGCGTTCGAGTGCGAAACCACTGCGCGCATCTCTCTTCAATGAGGCGTATCGCGTTTCCGTATCCGTTAGAGCTCTGCTGGCGTACGCGATCAGGGGCTCCCTTTCTGGAAAGGTCTGGCTCCGAACCTTACCACTTGCCTCGTCATTGGATAGTTAACTCGCTCTTTGGGTCGGAATAGCCGATTACCGGTGGCTTTCGTAACAAGATGTTTCCCTTGTGCTAGTGCTTGCCTGCTGTGCATTATTCCCGTGCCACGGTACTTCATGTTTTGTGAGCTGTCGTAATGGCTTGGAGTGTATCAGATAGACTAGGTAAGTAGCGGCTTAGATAGTTCACAAAACCTACTAGTCTCTGAACGTCCGGGACATCTTTAGGTACTGGTATATTTAGCACCGCTTTCTACCTTTTCGGGCAGGAACCAAGTCCTTGTCTGTCCCCTGTGTCCCAGAAATGGGAATGTCGTTGTCCTGAACCTGATTTGTTCTTTGTTTAAGCTTTATGTTGAGGGTCGCTACAGCATTCAAGAAGCTGCGTTTAGAATTGTGTCATATCTTTCGTGGCAGTTTCATCGTTCTCACCCTTGCCAATGACGATGATGTCATCTGCGACGCAAATAATTCCTGTCAGACCTTCCAGGGGGGGGGGGGGGGGGGGGGGGGGGGGGGGGGGGGGGGGGGGGGGGTGGGGTGAGAATGGAGGGGGGGGGGGTGTTTAGTGTGGGGGGAAGGAGGGGTGAGGGTTGGGGGGTTCTTTTTCAAACGATGTTGGAAGATCTCGCTCGACGTGGTAAGGCCAAAGGGAAGACGGGCCCAGCGATACCGTCCGACTGGGGTATTGAAGCACGTTAGTCTTGATGACTGCTCACTAGGGTCCACTGCCAGAATGCCTGATACAGGTCCATCTTCGAGAAGATCTTTGCTGAATTATAGTTCATAGCATAATGTCTCTATCACGGGTAGATTGGGATAGTTGCGCTAAGGGCGTTGTTTAAGGGTTTGGTCTATGCACACCCTTACTTTCCCCTTTTTTTTCCTAGCGATAACGAGAGACTCACGGAAGTTAATTCGGTAGGGGGAACTGGCACAATGACCTCTTTGTCGACGTAAGTTTCCGTTCTCGCTGACTTTTGCTTTTCATAGCATGTGGAAGCTACGGGTGTGAGGGAGGGAGTACTGACGGTTTGACATTTTGGTCAGTCTGTAAGTGTACATCACCTGGGATGCGTCCCAGTTTACCTCATACGACTCTGTATTTATCTTCAGGTTTAGCGTTATCAGTTGTGCTTCAGCCCGCAATTCTTTTTAAGTTATCCTCGTGATAGTGAGAAATTCATAGCTTGGCTTGCTTTGTTGCCTAGCAACGGTGTGTACTCATTGTCAACGAGGACGAATTCCACCGAATACTTTCTGCCATTACCGGGTTTTTGCCAATTTTACCCTGGCCATGTCGTGCGCTTCCGTGGTTTGATTTGTTCCACATTTTCAGCGTGCACTTTTTGCGACAATAATGAGGTGACTTTGGTCAATATACTTGCGTGGAATAATATTGACTTTTGCCCGCTATCGAGCTTGAATGCTTACATATTTATTACTGGGCTTTATTAGCATTTCTGCGAATACCTCAGTATCAGCGACATGTTGACAATGAATCACCTTAATGTACTCAGTGCTGTATCCGGAGTCCCCTCAGCACTTGCAAGACAGTATTACCACTTTCTTTGCCTTTCTTTGCTTTTGGCATACTGTACTGAAGTGATTTGGTGTCCCGCATATGATTTATCCCAAACATGTCTCTGACCACATACTTGCAACCCCTCTCTGCTGAGCTTTGGTTGCTTTTTTGGCTTGACGCTTTGTTTTGCTGCGTGCGCCACGTGCGTTACCACTACCTCTGGGCTTTGTTTTGCCAACTTTGTGCCCCGATTGAGGTGATGGTGTCTCTTTGAACGCTTTTGCCTGAGTTGTTGCTGACTCGGCTGCTTCACATAGATACCACGTTGCCAGAGTGAGTTTGGTTTCCTTGAGCATAATTTCCTTGTTTCATCATCCAAGATCCCAATGACTATTCTATCTCTTGATCAGGAATCAGTAAGGGGGTCAAAATTGAGCACGGTATCTTAGCCGGATATGGGCATGGATAATTCAAAAAAGGTTGATTCTCAAGAACTGGGTGAATTCATTTTGAGGGGTCATCAGAGGGTCATCTAAGGTCAAATCAGACATTATTATTTTATATCATTGTGAAACTTGCTTAAGTATAGTCAACATTGATGCCAAATATTTTGAAAGTTAAACATTCTAAGACAATGTTTTTAGTAATATGTTTTTTTTAAAGATATTTTATGTTTATGACAACTTGGTGGTATGAAATATTTGATTACCAAATATCTTGACAGATATTGAGGTAGAAATTTTCCTACGGCGTTCACGAAGATTAGAGACTACATGCCCATATAAGCAAAGAAAACATATACAATTTCATACCAAAGCTATATTTTTGCATGAAATTGATCCCAATGATATAGTCTAATCCCAATACGATTTAAAGAAGAAATTTGCCCAAACCATTTCGAAGATTGGACCCCACATTTTACTCAATATTTAAGAAAAAACATGCAAATTCATATCCAAAGCCATTTAAAAAATTGGATCCTATAACTAATTTTTATTTTTTTGAAAATTGATCACAAGGATATTGTCTAATCCACTGAGGACTTACAGAAATTGCCTACGCTGTTTCGAAGATTGGAACCCACATCGTCGTGCTCAATACTCAACGAAAACACATGCAAATTTTATCCAAAGCCATGTGTTAAAATGGGATCCATAACTAAATTTATTTTCCATGAACTGATACAACAGGATTATAGTCTAATCCACATGAGACTTTACAGAAATTTGCCCACGCCGTTTCGAAGATTGACCCCAATCGTGCTCAAGAATCAAGGAAAACACATGCAAATCATATCCAAAGGAATGTTTAAATGGATCCTATAACTAATTTTTATTATCCAATGAAAAGTGATCTCACGGATCTAGTCTACTCCACATGAGACTTTACAAAAATTTGCCCACGCCGCTTCGAAGATAGGACCCCACATCGTGCTCACATAATCAAAGAGAAAAAACACATGAAAATACCTATCCAAAGGCATGTAAAAAATCTGGGATCTATAACTAATTTTTATTTTATCAGAAATGATCCAAAGGATATAGTCTAATCAATCATGAGACTTTAAAAAAATTTGCCGACGCTGTTTGGAAGATTGGCCAATCGTGCTCAATACAAAGAAAAACACATGCAAATTCATATCCAAAGACATGTAAAAAAAACTGGTCCTATAAAACTATTTTTTGTCTCATGAAATAGATCCCAAGGATATAGTCTAATCCACCTGAGACTTTACAGAAATTTGCCCACGACGTTTCGAAGAGGGGACCCACATCGTGCTCAGACTCCAGAAAAACACATGCAAATTCATATCCAAGCCAAAAAAAAAGTAAAATTAAAAAAAAAAAAAAAAATTATCACTAATTTTGATTTTCCCATGCAAGTTATCTCAAGGATATAGCCTACTCCACATGAGACTTTACAGAAATTTCCCACTCCGTTTCGAAGATAGGACCCCACATCGTGATCAATAATCAAAGGAAAACACATGCCAAAATAATATCCAAAGCCATGTTAAAAACCTGGATCCTATAAACAATTTTATTTCTCATGAAAATGATCCAAGGATTAGCCTAAGACACATGTTTTAGACTTTACGAAATTTCACGACGCTGTTCGAAGAGGGGAACCCCACATCGTGCTAAATAATCAAGAACACATGCAAATTCTATATTCCCAAAGACAGGTTACAAAAACGGAGCTATAACTAATTTTTATTTTCTCATGAAGTTGAACACAAGGATGTAGTCTCATCCAATGAGACTTTACAGAAATATTTACCCACGCCGTTTCGAAGAGTGGCCACACCTCGTGCTCAAAATCAAGAAAAACATGCAATTCAGAATCCAATGCCATGTTAAAAAAACTGGATCCTTAACGAATTTTATTTTCTCATGAAATAGAATCACAAGGATTATAGTTAAATCCACATGAGACTTACAGAAATTTGCCAACGCAGTTTCGAAGATTGGACCCCCACATCGTGCTCAATAATCCAAGAAAACACATGCAAATTCATATCCAAAGCCATTTTAAAAATGGATCGATCACCTATTTGATTTCCATGAAATTTTCTCAAGGATATAGGCCTACTCACATGAGACTTTACAGAAATTTCCCACGCCGTTTCGAAGAGATGGACCCACATCGTGCTCAATAGAATAAAGAAACACATGCAAATACATATCCCACAGCCATGTTAAAAAACTGGATCCTATAACCCAATTTTTATTTTCTCATGAAATGATTCCCAGGATATAGGCCTAAACACATGAGACTTTACAGAAATTTCCCACGCCGTTTCGAAAATTGAACCCCTCATCGTGCGAAATATCAAAGAAAAACACATGCGCCAATTCATATTCAAAAGCAAGGTTAAAAAAACTGGAGTCTATAAACTTAATTTTTATTTTCTCATGAAGTCTGAACACAAGGATGTATGTATCTAATCCACATGAGACTTTACAGAAATGTACCCACGCCGTTCGAAGATTGGACCCCATCGTGCTCAATTAATCAAAGAAACCACAGGCAATTCAGATCCATGCTCATGTTAAAAAAAACGGATCCTATAACTACCTTTCATTTTCTCATGAAAATGATCCAAGGATTGTCTAATCCACATGAGACTTACAGAAATTTACCCACTCCGTTTCGAAGATAGGATCCCACATCGTGCTCAATAATCAAGAAAACATATATAAAGGTTCAATGTCCAACTAAAGAATGCCGTAATAATAGCATAAGTTACAACAATTTTCGGGCTTCGCCCTTCACTCAATGTGGAGTTTGTAGCGTAGCGAGAATTGTTATGAAGATACACAGGGAACGTTGCGAGAATGCGGCTGCAGCGCGGAAAAAAAAACGGACGAGAGGGCGCAAGGAGGAGCGCGTGCGCATGCGCCGCAGGACGCATCGAAACGCTCGGCGTGAATGAAAATACATTAAATTGTAATGACGTTATAGTCCATAGTCCACTGGGTTGGAGAGTTTCCGAGTCTATGTACGATGCGTTGCTCTGCTTCCTTCTCTGTTGATCGCTCTTGCCAAGTTGTACACCCGGATATCTTGATGTGCTCCCTTATTGTGGTTTGTGGCGAAGTGTCGTGCGATGGGAAGACCTGGGGTGGGAGGAGAATGGAACGGGAGATGTTCCGTTGCAACGGTCCAGCCCATCCTACGTTTGAGTCCACCTATATAAATAACATTACATTTGGTGCAACGAATGGCGTAACTCAGATTGGATGCGGTACAGGTGAAAGCTTCTGTGACATTACATTTCCTCGAGGTCCTCCTAATGTCGGCTGAGTCAACATTGGTACAAGTATGCATCGGTCTGGTTGCAAGGGGTGGTAAACCTGCTTTTGCGTTGGTTGTTTCCAAGGATGGTTTGCGCTGACTAGTTTCAATCTCTTATTTTCTGGCCACGCGATAAGCACAGAGAGGCGGAGTCGTTAAGATACTGCGTGTAGTCTCGTCAGCTTGAATAAATGCTATCGTTGCGTCTGATGACTTTGGCGATCTGCGTGTTGAGATGGTGGTAAGTGAGAACATAGGAATACGACCCCGATGATTTGGATTTGTTGGTTTCCAAGTCTCATCGTTGGTCAGGTGGCATTTTACGAATAGCAGTCTTCGTGACCTGATGTAGGTAACCACGTTTGGCTGAGAAGGGAACGCATCTGGAGGGCTTTGTTCTGGCAGTCCTCATCGTTATCGAGAGACGAGTCGGAAACGTAGGAGTTGAGAGTAAGGAATGCTGTTTTTGCAAGCATGGGGGTGTGCTGAATTGTCCTGCAGATAGTATGGGAATCAGTGTCCCCCTTGTAGTAAGACGCTGGTAGAACCAGATATCACCTTCAATGGAGAGAAGAATGTCAGAAATGGTGGGGTCTGGGTGGTAATCTCGAAGTGAATTTGAATGGCTGGGTGGAAGTCATTGGCGTAGCAATAATCTCTGTATGTCTTCCAAGGAGCAAGAAGCGACGCCAACGCAGTCATCAATGTAACTACGGCGAAAAATAATCTGGTTTTACGCCGCCATACGTTTCGAAGATCCTTTGGTTCCAATACCAACGAAAAGACACGCAAAGCTAGAACAACCAAGGCTCGAACCCATGCAGAGCCGCTGACTGTTATAGACTCTTTTTAAAAACAAAAGATGATGTGGTAAGAGCTAGTTCCTAGACGTAGCATGTGGGTAGTGGAGCACCCTTAAGTTTCTTGGCTTCTAAGAAGGAACGGAGAGCAACGAGGCCATCTTTGATTGGTATGGAAGTATACAAGATTTACGTCCATCGGGAAAATGAACGGGGCTCACCGTGAATGGGATACTCCTTGAGAGCTTGAGAGCGTCTGTAGAGTCCTTGCTGTAGTGGCAGAGTCCTTGACTATAGGTGACAAAATGCGTCACGGTATCTGCTTATGCTTTCCGTAGGACAAGAGCATGTAGAGACATGTACTACCCGGGGTGTTTTGCTTGTGAATCATTGGGAGCATATGACGCGAGCAACACTTAGGAATTGTTGATGATGAGGTTAGAAGCAGAAAGGAGGAAGATCTTTTGGTTTTTCGATCAGCTTCTTTACCGGTGTTGTGGCGATTTGCGCTTGTTGTTCTTTGTGGATCAGATGGAATGGCGCTGTTAGCTGTGGTTCCGAGAGTTGCGGTATGCTCTTTAAGGTATAGATCCTTTCTCCATACCACGATAGCAACCCCCCTTATCTGCCCGGCTTGATGAGCGATATCCGCGATTCTTGCGAAGATCTTCCAGAGCTTGTCTATCAGATCAGTTAGGTTATGGGGTTGGTACTTCTTGCGTAAATTGATGTTGGCCGATATCATGTCGGCATTTGTCAATAAATAGATCAACGCACCAATCTTCCAGTGGAGGAGTCCAGTTGGGATTGTTTTTCCTTGTGAGAGAAGCAAACCAGTCGTCGTGTGATTCACTGTCATCCTCCTCGTCGGAGTCCGGTTCCTGTTGGTGGTAGTGAGCCTTCAAACGCATGCGTCGGAAGAACTGTTCAGTGTCCAAGCGGTTTGGCATTCATCATCTCTGGGGCGATGGGGTATGAATGTCAACCCTTTAAGAACGGCTGATTGTTCATCGGTAAGTTCTAGATCGGAGGTAGGTAAACTACTAACTTACATTTGATTCTCAGCGGCGGTACCTTGTGGTGGATACTCGTTGCGCAGACGTTGAAACTTGGATGCTTTGTTGGTGCATAGACAATCGAAGTAGATACTACTCAAGGCATGGATCTTAACGGCGATGTAATAAAGTCTGTCCTAGCAGGATGATTGCAAGATGGAGCGTGGTATAATCCTCTGTCGTTGTAGTATTCGCTGCTGCGTTGAAATGCAATAAGCTGAGACGCATCCGTCGCTTGTAACATGATATCATCACTTTGCCAATGGTCGTTGAAGAGGTTATTGAACGTCGGGTTGAACCGAAGACGGAATCCGTGTGGGATAAATCAGATGTAATTCATTTTGAAGGAAGTGTACATGATTACAAAGCGTGTCTTACAAATTAGCCCATGGCAAAGTGAAAAGGCCAGAGTTCTCCTATGTTGACTGGCAACTCTCCTAAGGAACGATGGCAGATTGTCGTCGGGAGAACTACAGTGTTTGATTTTGGGAGTGGTGGTCATGTTTGGTTGGTCAGCAGTACAGCAAACTTCAGACAGTAGCAGTAAAATGTAGATAAAAAGCTGCGTCTGCATTACATATAACATATATAAGGTTCAATATCCAAAGTAAAGAATGCCGTAATAATGAGATAATTTACAACAAATTCCCATTCGGGTGCGGGCTTCGCCCTTCAATCATGGTTCTTCGTTTTGCTCTCCGTTCCGTCTTAAAGCCAAGGCACTTCAGGGTGCTCCACTACCACATTGCTATCCCTAGCTGAACTAGCTCTTACCACAATCGATCTTTTGTTTTTAAAAACAACGAGTTGCTATAACCAGGTTCGCGGCGGCGCTATGGGTTCGAGCCTTTGGTTGTGCTTTGCAGTGTCTTTTCTGTTGTCTTTTGGAACACAGGAGCTCGACACGGTAGTCGGGCGTAAAAAATCCGATCTTTTTTCGCCGGTACATGATGACTGCGTTGCGCCGCTTCTTGTCCTTGAAGAAATACAGAATTTATTGCTTACGCCAATGACTTCCACCCAGCCATCAAATTCACTTCCCGAGATTACCACCCAGACCCTACCTTTTCTTGCCATTCTTCTCTCCATTGAAGGTGATCATCTGTCTACCAGTCTACTACAATGCCACTGATTCCCATACCTATCTGCAGTAACAATTCATCACACCCCCCTGCTTGCAAAAACAGCATTCCTTACTCTCAACTCCTACGTCTCCGAGGTCTCTGCGATAACGATGAGGACTTCCAGAAACAAAGCCATCCAATGAGTTCCTTCTTCACCACGTGGTTACCCTACATCAGTCACTGAAGCTGCTATTCTTAAAACTGCCACCCGACCAACGCTGAAGCACTTGACCCACACATCAAATCATCGGGTCGTGTTCCTCTGGTACTCACTTACCACCCTCTCACCACGCAGATCGCCAAAGTCATCCTACGCAACGCTAGCATATTCAAGCTGACGAGACTAACGCATTATCTCTTCCCGACCTCCGCCTCTCTGTGCTTATCGCCCGTGACAGAAACCTACGAATGAACTAGTCACGCCACCATCCTTGAAACCACCAACGCCAAGCAGGTTCTAACCACCCCTTGCAACAGGACCACCAGATGCAATACTTGTACCCATGTTGACTCAGTCGACATTATTACAGGACCTCGATGAAATGTACTGTCACAGAGGCTTTCACTGGGGTACCGCATCCAATCTGATTTACGCCATCGTTGCACCAATGAAATGTTATTTATATAGTGAGACCAAACGTCGGATGGCTGACCGTTTCACGGAACAGTCTCCGTTCCATTCGCCTCCAAACCCCGGTCTTCCCATCGCACGACACTCTTCGCCCAAAACCACAATAAGGGACACATCAAGATCTATCTCTCCGGTGTACAATTTGGCAAGAGCGATCAACAGAGTAAGGAAGCAGAGCAACGCATCATACTAGACTCGGAACTCTCCAACCCAGATGGACCTTAATGCTACTTTTAACGCATTCAAATTTTAATTTGTATTTTTTCATTCACGCCGAGCATTGCGATTTGCGCTTCCTGCGGCCGCAATGCGCCGCGACTCCTCCTTGCGCCCATCTCCCGCGTTTTTTTTTTTTTTCCGCGCTGCAGCACGCATCTCGAACGTTCCCTGTGTATCTCATAACAAATCTCGCTACAAACTCACCTGATAGGGCGAAGCCCGACAATTTGTTTGTCAACTTTATCTCATTATTAAGGGCATTCGCTTTTGTATCTATATATATATATACTATATAATATAATATATATAATATTATATCTCTATATATATATAAGGTATATATAAATCAATTTTAAATAGCCCATGGACTTCAAGCTCTTCATATTTGTTATTATCAATGTTAAAAGCAACATCGACAACCAACCTTCTTAAAATAATCGATAAAAAAAAACCAATCGACTTCGAATACTTTAAGTCTAAACAGTGTTCCATACGGGAAATTGTTAACTATTAATAGATGAATAATATATTCACCAGTGTGATTAATAAATAATTCACTAGTGGTCAATAATTTCCTAAACCACTATTGCTTTACTTAAATATTAATCACACATTACGTTCAGGGTCGACAAGCCGATACAACATACAAACGTATGTAATATCCCACACACGCAACTAAAGTGTATAAACTGTTCTCAGAAACAGGATTTTTCTTGCAATGACCCAACCTTCTACTTGCACAGCTATTTAATGTCACAAAAATAAATAAACTAACCAAAAACGTTGGCCACGGAAAAAACAACCAAGTTTTAAAAAGAGTACGAGCCATTATAAAGTTAATTAATCTAAAGATAGCACCAAGTATACTCCAGTGCGTCTGCCCCATTGCAAACTTGTCCCATTTCGTCTACAAATGCAAAAGAAAATGGCCCCCTTTATTCCCCACTATCAACCTCCATACAGCCTAAATATAAATTTTATAGATTTCATGCTAAGGCGCTGATGTAATACCGATTTCAAAACCTTCTCTTCTTGTGAGGCAAACAGAGCAGCGGGAACCTTTCTCTGATCTTTAGTACTCTTCTTCCTACCCGAGAGAGAGGTCTCTGAATTATTGAAATAAACCAGTCCTCCAACAATAAGAACTCACGAAAACAAAACGAACTAAGGATATCAAAAAATTTTCTATCCTCAAAAGTAATTAAGCTTTGACCTCTAATTTTCAATATTAATGAAAATTCAAGTGCTTACTTTGTAATTGATAATAATTTTAAAATAGCATTTCTAAATATAATAAAATTAAAAAACCGTTTTAAAAAAAAAAAAAAAAAAAAAAAAAAAAAAAGTAAAATTTTAACGATATTTCTTCGCTGCCGCAAGATTTCTAAAAAACGATTATCGTAGAATGATGGGATCAAAAACAAATTAAAGCCAATATCATAGGACTACTTACTGAACTAGAATAATTCACTATCCCCTCAAAACATGATTTTAAGGGGTCTCAACATAAACATTCTTAAAATATTAGTTTGATTGTTTTTTAATTTTCAAATTTATTCTTAATCAAATTTCTCATGGGGCTATGGAATTATTCTAGTGCATTAAGTAGTCTATTGCTATGCCTTTTAATTTACTTTTCTTTTCCCATCATCTACCTTATCTTTTTTTAGAAGACAGATCGATAAAATTTATTCTGGAGATATCGGCACTTTTGTCTAGAAACAAACTGTTTTTTATTATATTTTAG